>JAQIVZ010000255.1:0-85846 GCA_034700945.1 Arrhopalites spinosus | reverse complement strand
GATTAACACTAGTGTCAACAGGGGTCGTAGCAATTAACCTCTGAACTTGAGTAAAAAAAGTTGAATCAGCCTCTGTAATAATAATAAAATGATATCTCATCATGCTCCTAGAAAAGTAGAACATGTGTACAAAGCCCAAGACCGAGACGAAGGCACTCAGGTAGTGGTAGTGGTGGGGAGATATCCCGAATCCCATCATAGCATTGCATTTATACTGTCAACTCTCAGACTACAGACCCTCTCTCCAACTCTTATCTCACCCCATCTTGCCTTTCTCCTTACTCTCTCTTTTCCTATTTTTTTCTTGGTTTTTTTTCTCTCCATTTTCTCTTCATACACACTACTACATAAATACAAGGGAAAAAAATGTGCCCTGAACCAAAGTCCTTCCAATCCATTTATAAATCCCATTCTACTGCATACTACTTCCATTTATTGTCTACGGTCATCATCAAAATATTTTCTTGAGGAGAATTTCAATCCACACAAAATATTATTTGCCTTGTACTATGTACAACTAGTTTTGATTGTGTTTGTATGTTGTAAAGATTATTTAATAGGTGAAGTGTAGAAAATTATATAAATTAATTCATATGATTAATTTTTTTTTTTTTCCTCAAAATAAACTCAAGAGAAATTCCCAACAAAAAAAAGTTGTATGTAACTTACATGTATTTTAAGAAGTAAATAAACAAAAATAAATATACAAAAAGTATAGAGAGTGAAAATCTTGGGCTCGTTTTGAGAATAAAAAAAAGTTGTACATTAGAATGAAATGGACAGCTCATTTCTTTGTGTTGAATCCGAGGAAGCTGTACAAGTTTAAATTTATGGAGAGGGAAATGGGTTGGATTTGTGTTTGTATTTGTTTGTAATTATTATATTGAGTTGGTATTAGAGAGAGTGATGTGGGTTAGTTGTTTGGAGTAGGAGCTTGGAATGAGCGTTAGTAATGCTATTAGCACAAGGAAATTTATGTAGAAAGGCAGAAGTATATAGCGTAACAGAGAAAAGCCAGGACTTTTCTCCTTTTTTTCTCCTATGCCCCATGCTTTCTCTCTCTCTTCAATTCCTTCTTTTGCCAACGTGTCTTCTGAACGAGTCCATTGTGAGGAGCCGGAATAGCATGTGATCCATCCGTAAAAAGGATTTGGGATACAAATCCGTCATTCGTTTGAATCCTGAAGTAAAGGCTAGTCAACATTTTCTCTGTCTCTGGGCCGATAAGAGTTTTTGCTAACCCCATGGGGGGGCCTAGCTCTTTAGGAAATTAGAAAACGGGGAAAACGGGTTGCAACTTTACTTTTTTCTTCTTCTTCTTCTTCGTTCTACTCGTTTCTTACTTACTCTTCCTTTTTTTCTCTCTCTTCCTTCGTCTTGTGTCTTTACTCTTCATATAACAATCACACAGTCTATTCCCTTCTTTGAACAAGAAACCCTCCCCCCCTGAAAAAAAATCCGCCTTCAACAACAAACCAGGCAACGTATTTATCGAAAGGTAAAAGAAGAGAGAGAGAAAGTAGAGTAAAGAGAAAGACAGAGCGAGGAGGAAAAAGGAAAGGAAAAAAAAGGAATGAAGAAAAAAGAAGAAGAGGGCTTGCAATGTATGACTTTCCTATTTTCACGGAATCTATAAGTGTTTTTTACAAACTAACTTTCTTCTCAATTCTCTCTTCTTCTTCTTACATGGCATTTCTCTTTTCAGCTGAGTCTGTAGAGAGAAGAAGAAAACTAGGCTGAGGACAGTAGAGCAGTGAAAGCTGATGGGACAAAATAAAATTGAAGGGCCGTGTGAGTAGAGTAAAGTAAAGTAGTACAATACAAAAGATAGCTGGGATTTTCAACCCAACAAAGCATTCACCATCAGCAAGGGAAGGCATTGGAAGAAAAAAAAAGAAAAAAAAGCGAAGACTCTAGTATTTACTCCTTCACGTTTTTTTCCAACTTTCTCGAATTTTCGACAACACAATTGTGTTACAGAGAAAGAGAGAGAATGTGTGCTTGTACATATATATATATAAAGAAAAAAAGAGAAAGAATCTTGTGTTTTGAGTTTGATGGGACTGAGGGGTTGGGTATTAGTTGGAGAAGAGAAAAAGAGAAAGTAGACAAGGAGGAAGATGAGCATTTGGTCTTTATGGGAATAAGCAAAAGATTTCTTTTTACAGTGAAAGTAGAAACAACATTTTTGTCCCAAATTAACGCCCAAGCAAATGGCTTAAATCCCGCTCCCGCTTTCTACAAAAAAAAAAAGAGTCAAAAGAAAGAGGAAAAAAATCCATAATTAACTCTTCCGCACAAGCGGAAGACAGGAAATACTTCAATTCTATTTTAAGATTGATTGTTTTTATCATCCTCTCTCCAACGTGTAGTAACTCTGTTGAAATTTCATGAGCCTCCACATCCAACCACCCAATTTTTTTCTACACTTTCCATCCACACATAGTCTTATATATGGAATATTATCAACCTCTATTTTTTTCCTTCATCGAGTATTCCTTATTTTCATTTCCTACCCTTCAGAATCTTCACAACCTGCATTTTCCCCATTCCACCAAACTAAAACCAGCTTTTTTCAACTTTCTTTTTCTATCTTGCCTTTCCAAAGTAGCTTTCCACTACAGAAAGAAAAAGAGAGAGAGAGAAAGTGTGGGAGAAGAATGTATGGAAAGATAACGGAAAGGCGTTGAATTATAAGCGGGAGGCAGTCCCTCCAGATGTACTAAGCAACTAAAAATTATATATGAATTGTAACTATGTATACAAAAAAGATAGGGACGTGTGTGTGTGTTAGGTAGGACAATTCAAGGGTACAAGTGGAAACAGGGTTGAATGATGAAGCTATGCTTTATATATGGATGAGTATAGAGAGAGAGAGTAAGATGGTCTTAAAATATTCTCCATGAAATAACATTTGGCAAGGGGGAATTACGCCCTGCTATTTCATTCTATTCTCTTTCTTTTGACTGTACTCTTTTACTTGGCTTTATAGAAAAACATTGGCTGCTCATATGCTCATACATGGGAAAGAGAAAGACAAGGAGAGAGAAAGAGAGTGACTTTCTCTTCATCTTCATGCATTGCTGACTATGTAGAGCCACTAAAAAAAAGAGACACAGTGAAGAAGACGACGACGGCTACGGCTACATGCTTTCGCCAACTTGACACTTAAAGTCAAGTTTAACGGAAGAAACACCTTCTCCCCACCACCATCCAATGCAAAACTTTCTCTTCTCTACTTCATCTCTCTGTCTCTCTATGGGTGTATGCATGTATACATCTTTTATCCTTTTTTTATACTATCCCACTTTTTCTCTTGTTCATATGCAAAAGAGATAGACATGTAGAGAAAGGAAGAGACCAAGACACTCACTTCACCATCAACATCCATCCACCGCAGAGATGAACATATGAACATGGAAATGTATGTAGAACCACGAGATCCAACTTATATTTCCCTACAGAGTAAAATCTCTTCTGAATAACCACTTTCACCTTTCACCATCTTCCCCATCATGCTGACACTCTTGGCTGCCTTGTACGACTCTTTCACTTTCTCTTTACTTCTCTTCTCTTTTTGTCTTTCTTTTTTCACAGAATTCCTTTATACTTACCTTTTCTCTTTACTTTTTTTTGCCTCTATGTGCTCATGTCTCTTGCCTTTTTACACCACAAACATCTAATTCTCCTCAGCATTCTTAAACGTTTCATATGCAATAAAAACAATTCCCTCAACTCCCCGTCTTGTCGCCTCCATTTGGGCAATCATTTCTCTCTCTCTCTCTCTCTCTCTCTCTCTCTCTTCAAAATGTATGAATAGAAATTTTTGTACATGTTCACATGTTCTATGGAAAGCTAAACAAGGGATTACTTTTTCTTTTGTTGAGTTACTTTCCCTTCATTTTTTTATGTGGAATTTTTTTCTTTATATGTAAACTTTCACCTGGCTGAGTTTATTATTTTTATTGTGATGTTGATTTTTAAATTATGTAATTTGTTAAGTTTAATTTAAGTTTAATTTAGAAACTATTTGAAATATTTCATGAAATTTTTTGCTTGTTCATTTTGGAGAATTGAGAATTGAATTTTGTCAAAAATAAAAAAATATTTTTCATGTTTTATTATAGTATCAAAAAAACTAAATCCTCAAAAAAGATGACATTATTTTGTGATGAAGTATTCCTCTGTCTCCCTTTGGATCTGTTGCCAAGACATTTTTTTGTACTAAAGGGAGTAAGAGTTGGTGGTGAAAGTAGATTGAAAATCGCTTCAGATTCCAATTTTAGAGTTTGAAATAGAAGTAATTCGAAGAAAGTTGAACCGCTGAGCTCAACTTTTCTCCTCACCGCCCAAGACGACGAACTAGTACAAGAAGAAGAAGAAGAGGGTAAGTTGAGTGAAAACTTTCTCTTCATCAGTTTCTCAGTGACTTGTCTGGGCTTTGTATACACATGTATATAAACCTAAAGGGAGAAAGAAGAAAAAGGGAAAATAAAAGATAGTGGGAAAGCATGGACTCTACATACACACATATGTATCCATTGCTTAGCTAAAGGGGTGACCATAAGTAAATCAAAAAAGTTTTCAGTCATTGAAAAAAAATGGGTGGTCAATTAAAAATTCTGAAAACGCAGTTTCGCTCAGAATATTATAAAGTTTCATATTTTAAGTTTTGGTTCAAATCAAAGGTCAAGGGTCAACATGGCACGACATGGCATGCTCGTGGGATTGAAAAGTTTTGGGCACTATGCAAGAGCCAGTACTCTAGTCGACCACATAAGCACAAAAGTACTAGAGGGTTTTGTCAAGTATGGAGGAATATTTCGAAGAATGTTGCAGAAAAAAGTGGCCAGAGCTGTATGGAGAGTGCTGCACGATACATCGAACAAATTGCTCGGAAAGGAGTTCGAAAAGCTATGTGTGACATTTCTAATAAGAATAAGTAACTGGCTATTCAGTAATATTGTTTTCAGAATTTTTGACCGAACCGCTGTTGAATAAAATGAATTTAACTTTTTTGATTTACTTATCCCTTTACTGACCCGTTTAGCAAAAAACTGTACTTGTAATCCAATTTAATATGCTAATCAGTTTTTTGCCTCAAAAAAAAGAAGAAAGCACACAAACACACTTTCCCACTAAAAATTTAGGGACACCTCTTGAGGACCACACCTCATATGGTGAAAGTCGTAAATTCTAATCCCAACCAAGAGAAAACCCCTGAAGGAGATGTCTGGTGAAGAAAACACACTGACGCTGCTTAATAAATGAAGACATTTCTCCCCCCCCCTCTCTATGTTTATAAAAACAGTTTTTTGATAACATTTTTTTAAAAAAGAAGGAGGGAAAAGTGTAAAGCACAAGAGCATGAAATTTTGAGTTAATGGGGACTGGAAAATGATTTTGAATGTTATGATATATAAATTCACTCTCTATCTTGTCTTGCACACACACACATTTTGAGGCTACACAGGTTCATTTTTACAGCAGTTAAGTTGGTTTTGGTGCTCTCGCTTGGAGACAAAGTAGATGGAGGGTAAAATCGACTGTGAGAGTCAATAAGATTTTTTTTTGTGTTGGCCACGGCCCATAGAAATTGAGCAACTAGAGAGTCTCTCTTTTCATTCTAATAAGGCCATGCATTCTAAATAGAACAACAACTTGCTCTCTCTTCAAACTATTTTCTCTGGAGAGCTCCAACTTTTTATAGACCAAAAAAAGACGGAAAAAAATGTAATAAGCTATGGCCATGGCATTATCTCAGAGGGGGAATAAATGGGATGGTTATGTTCCTCCTTTTTTTCTCTTTAGAACTCATACCCTGTCTCTCTCTCTCTCTCTCTCTCTCTGTCTTGTACAGCAAAAGAAAAAAAAATACCATGTAAATATTGCAACCCGGGTCTATTTTTTTACGAGGATAAGTGGAAGCATATGTTGCCTGTGTGTGTGTGTCAATGGATTTTAGTGGGACAAAAGTGTTTTGTAGAGAGAGAGAGAAAGGGAGGAGACCAGAATGTAATAACTGTCAACAATTTCCTCGGCACAACACATGACACAATTGATGATTAAGATGCTAAAGGGGGGAAAAAGGTCAATGTGAAAAGGGATTTTCATCTTGAAACATCTCGTCCATTTTTTTCTCTCCCTTCTCCCATATTTTCTTGATATTAAAATGAGTAATCAATTCATTTTTTTCTTTGCCTTTTTCAAAAAAACAATTACAATTTTTTTTTGATTAAAAGAACGAAGGGAAAGAGCAGTTAAAATATTGAATTAGAGTGGAAAATGATTTTTTTTATAAATATTTTCTTTGGCAATTATTTCTTGTACACAATTTCTCTCTCTGTTTGTGTTTGTATGTGCATCGACTTTTTTTGAGTTTGACTCTTAAAATAGAGGGAGGGAGGGAAGTTAGAGAATTTGAGAATTTTCTGCTCCAGCGAATCAAGACAAACAAAGCGTGTCATCTTCAATTCACTTCCTCTCTTTTCTCTGTCTATTTCTGTCCACTTGTCTCCCTCGTCATGCCCTCTGACTGGATACCCCTCTCTCTGTGTGTGTACAAGTCGGTACTCTTTGTGTCATTAATTGTAATGTTTAATGGGGAACTAACATGTCGACTCAATGGAGACATGACTAAAATTTCTTTCCCTTTTTTTAACTTAACATTAGCTCATTAAAACTAAAACAAGGACATGTTGACATGTAGACTCATTCATTCATTTATTTTCATATTTTATTTTTTACTAGTTAGTGACATTTGTTGAAATTATTTTTACAAAATAATTAATCATACAAGCCACTTACAGAAATAAATTCAATTAATTGAAATATTCTTTCTTAATAGAAATGATAAGAAAGAAAATTAAAATGTCTTAAATTGTTTTAGACAATTTATTTTCAAAATAAATTGAAAATAGTAGAAAGACAAATTAATTAAATTCTTCTTTCTTTAGTTCAACTAAATTAGTTGACTTGTCTGTCATTAAATTAGAAATCTTTAATAAAATAAATTTACTAATAATAAACTTTGTCATAAAATATGAAAATTTTAAATCTCAAGATTTTAGATTTAAAAAAAAGATAATTTTTAACTATAAAAAGGAATTTAGAATTATGATTCAAAAAAACTTTTTTTTTGACTAATTGACAAAGTTATTAAGAAAATGAGGGATAATGGTTGGAAATCATGTAAATAATATAACCATAAAAGAATTTTTACCCATGGGCTTGTCTTCAACTTAAGACTTTTTAAAAGAGGAGAATGATTATAAAAAAAACAAGTATGTACTTAAAGTATCTTACAAGGGTAAGCAAGTAATGAATTAGCATGAGAAGAAGAAGAAGAAAAAGTTAAAATGAAGACTTGAATGCCATGTGTGTGTTTTGGTTTATTAGTAGTCATTTGTTAGTCGACACACACTTTTCTTCGCTTCAATTTAATGACTCTCTTCCTTTAGGGACACATTAAAAGACTTGACTCTTTCCCCAAACTTTTTTTTTCTCTTTAAAAAAGAAATTCCCCTTCAAGGAACAAACCTCTCCCACTCCCACTCTCTCCCTAAATTCTCTCTTGCACAATGAATAATTTTAAATTTCATCTAATTAACCATCTTTTTCCCCTAATTTTTTGTTTAAATGACTTTCAATTTAACTGACGTCTCCTTACTACTACAAACTGTCCCACAAAAATGACAAAAGATATTTTAAAACAGAAAAAAACTAGGTCTATTTTTGTAAGGTTTGTACGTGTACAGGGACATGATAGAAGAATGGACAAATTGTGCTTCAGGAAAAATCATAAATCTTTGTTAATGCATGCGTGGAAATATTTCTCCCGAAAAAAAAAATTGGGGATAGGGATGACCCGTGGCTAAGAAAAAAAAATGTGACTTTAACTTGGTCTTTTTTTATATATGAAAAAAAAGAAAAAAGAAAATTTCTCTTGTCTGAACCTTCCGTTCCACTTGACTGCCCTTGTGTGCTTGTCTCCCCCCGTTTGAATTGACATGGTCTTTTATCATATGATGAGTGGCGCATGAGAGAAATTTTTTTAGGGGGGAGGGGGAGTTTTCTTCTCCATTAGAATGGAGATGTGATGGCCGGAAGGGGACAGGAGAAAGAAATGGAAGAATGATCAATCTGTTGCTTTCTCCGTCTTCAACACGCACTGAATATATTAAATGTGTCGACAAGGAGAGAGAGACTTTGAATGTTTACAACATTCAAAGTATGATTCGATTTCCCCCATTTTTTTCTGGTGCCCTCATAATGAGCCAATAAACATGGTTTTTTTATGAAAAAAACAAATAAAACAAGAATCCATTACTTTTAGTCTTCACAACTTCACGTACCGTACAAGTACAGGAAGTTGAGTGTAGACACAAGAGAAAGTAGAAAATTAGAAAACTTTTTTTTCTTTCATCATTCCTGTACACACACACACGTATACGTAGAGCGTGTATTTCTTTTGAAACTCATAAAATTCCTTGAAATGGTTTCTTTAAAAAAATTGATCAATAGAGTAAATATTTATAAGAGAAAAAAAAAATTTTTTCTTTTCTCTCGCTTTCTCTTTTCCAATATATATATATATATGTAAAATATATGTATTCCAAGTCGAAACAAAATTTTGATTTTGACTGAATATTGCACAAACTTTGTTCATATGTTTAAGACTCAATTTGTATCAAAAATAAAAGTGTGGACTTTGAAGTACACACGAGAGAGAGAGAGAGAGAGAAAGAGGGGGGGGGGGAATGTTTGGGGGTGTGTGTGTCTTCATAAAGTTATTAAATTGTATAGTTTTCAATCTAAGAAACTCTTGTTTAAGAGATACCAACGAGAGAGAGAGAGAGGATTGGAATTAGAGAAAACTGTAGAGTGTAGACCGTAGACAATTTCTGTCTCCCATTATTGGATTGGGAAGGGAGATGGCGGAAATGAGTTGAAGATTGTGTAAGGAAGGAAAAGAGAAGATATTGTAAAGTATTTCTAATCATTATTTCCTCCCTCTCTCTCAAGAATTTGTAGAGTAAAAGTCAAAAAGTTAGAAGATTGTAAAGAGCGAAAGTAAAAGAGTGACGGGGGAGATTTGGATTATCCAGTCGATTCACATCCAACTACTTATTTACTTAATTCTAACGTAACAAAGTTCACAGGAAGTAGTGTGTAGTTGTATGGCAAGTGTGATGGTCATGCTAATAAGGGAGATACAAGTTGAAGGGAGAGAGGGGTTTGTGTAATGTAAAGAAAATATTTTATGGGGAGTCGTACACAAAGTGCTTGATAGCTACGTGGTTGATTTGCCCGTGCACACTCCTCACTTAATTACACTCATACATGCGCACACCAGGGGAAACTACATAAATTCTCTCTAACTCTCCCCTCAATCCTTGTACTTGAACCGAGAGAGAGAGACTTTCCCTATGTTTTTATTTATTGTGGAGGATGTGCACAAGAACGTGCTCTGCCTTACTAGAACAGCCCTGGGAAATCTTTGCATAGAGTTGTACAACATCCCCAACTATGTACATACTTTTTTCTTATGGTCAGGACTTTTACTTAAGAGAGAGAGAGAGAGTGAAAGCATCAGTTTATCCCTTGTGCATTATTCATCCGGTGGAGAAAACCTTCCTTCCTAGTAGTTAACTAATCATCATCGAGCTGGCTTGCATGCAAATGCTTCAAGCCATTCTCTCCCTCCTTCTCCTAAACTGTCAGAGACTTTACACATTAAATCTTGTTTGTTAAAAGTCTCTCTTAAATATTTACCAGATTCTGGAGAAATTTTGTTTTAAGACAAAATTGGTTATTTTTATGAACATGATAAAAAATGATTAGGTGGGTAAAAATTTAAAATTTTTTTTATATCATTTCTTAAATTTAAAATGGTCAAGGAGAAAAAACAGATAAAATAATTATATCCCCACACTGGGATTAGAACCCGGATCCCCCTCTAGGGACAAGAAATTTCTAAAGAAATAAAGGAGAAAAAAATAATAAAAAATGGACAAGAAATTCCATGAAAAAAAACATACAAGGGGAATGCCATAAGAAAGATGATGGGAAATATGAATAAATTGACAGTCCTCATATTGGACTCGTCCCAACTTTCTTTTTTTAGAAATGAGTCTCAGGTAAAGTCATCTTGTTCCTTTTTGTGTGTCTTATGGTTGAAAAGGCAAGGGGGGAAAGGTCATAACTTGTGTAAGTTAAAAAAGAAAAAAAAGTCTAAGATATATCATTTTACATCCCAAAAAAAATGTTGAATGACTCCCTTTCAAATTTTACAGCTCAGCCTGGCTCTCCATTCAATTTGACTCCCCATTCCATTTATCTCTCCATCTTATATTTTTCTCTTGTGCCAAAAAAAGAGATAGAAAAGTAAATAAAGTAGCAAATAGGTAACTTTATATTGTTCTGGTGTAATGTACATGGATGAAGAGTTGTAGAGAGAGAGAGAAAGGGAATGGACAGTTTTCCTCAAGCTTTCTTTTTTTGTTCTTCTTATTTGTCTTGTTCTTCCCTTACAAATGCAGGTTTAACATGTTTTTTTCTACTGTTTGCTGATAACTAACAAGAGCCAAAAGCTGTTTGGTCCTTCTCCCTTTCTCTTTCTCCACCAGAAATTGCTCCTCTTTTATAAAAGAAAAGCGTGAGGGAAATTACTAAATAGACTTTCCCTTTGCTTTCTCTCTCTCTCTTGTCTTCCACTTTCACTCTGACGCTACAGCTTCAGCAATATGTATATAGAGTGATGCTGGTTTGAGCAATGGGACGAAACATGAATTTCATATGCTCAACATAGAGTTGGAACAAGCAGAGCATGTCGCTTTCACTTTCTCCTTTCTCTTTTTTTTACCAAGGCATTCCGTTGACATGTAATCTTGCATCCCTTTAAATACAAACAAGTACATTATTTATCAAAAAAAAAATATTCTTCTCCATCTTATTCCATTGCGTGTCTTAAAAATTCCAATTTGTCCCTCCCCTCCATCTACTCCCCCCTCCATAATTCTAATTCCTGAATTCTAATGGACAACTTTTTTTTTCTTCATTACTTTCCCTGTGTAGAATAATTTTATTTTTTTTTCTCTCTTTGAGTTATTGCCTATTATTTTTTTTTTTGAAAAAATGGAAGAGAGGCTTCTTTGGAGGACTGTCATGTAGTTTTTCTATTTTTATTTTTGCTCTCAAAAAAAGTAGAAAGGAAGAAAATATAAGGAATTGTATGATAATGGTAATTTTAAAAAAAGAGAGAGTTTATTTTTTATTAAGAAAGAGAGAGAGAAAGCATAGCATCGCATGTTTTATTTGTTCAGTGGGTCAAAGGGAATGTTGGCCATGTGTTTGGTGTGAGTGAAGGAAAAGAAATAATGTGAATAAAATGAAAATTCAGCTGTGAAATTGTGCTCAACTCTTTTCTCTCCCTCATCTCTACATACACATCCTCCTCCTTCATATACATGTACAATAGAAAAAAAAGAAGAGAAAGTCTGAAAAAAAGAAGAGTGGAAACTTATTCTTTCACTTTACTTTCTTCTTTTTTTTTACTCCACTTGCTTTTTCAAAAAAAAGAGAAAGAAGGGGAGAGAGAGAGAAAGAATTATGTGAGGAGATGGAAATGGACAAAATATGCGAGCATCTTTCTTTCGTCTTGTTTTCTCAGAAAAAAAGATGGAGTAAGTTCAGTAAAAGAGAAAATTTTTAGACTTGGTTGTGGCTCTTTTTTCTAGTCTTTCAAGAGAAAGAGAGAGAGAGAGAGAGAGAAAGTATTGAGTTTGAGTCCACAAAAAAGTAAAAACATTGAAACGTATGTCTAGCACTTTAAACACACACTTTCTCTCTTTTTTTAGGGATCTGAGGGCTTGAGCTAGTCTGGTTGAATGGTTATATATAAGAAATGTTCCTCTTTAGCTAAAGCTGGGGCTGTGTAGAAAGAGAAAGCTGGGGGTAAAATTTATTGGTATGGCCCAAACCAACAAAACTACTACCTCCTCCTCCTCTCCCTCTCTCTCTATTTACAAGGAGCTTTCACCAGTGAAATCAGAGTAGAGGGATAACGACCAAATTAAATATACAAAGTGTTGTAGTTTGTTCATTGTCTATTATAGACATGGGGGTACATACATGTACATTTAGAATAAATTATAATTGATTATTAAATTGCGGCGGTTTTTTCTTTTTCTTTTTAAATTATCCATCCTTTGAATTATCATCTCAAACACGTTTTTTAATTTTAAAACATTTCTTTTTAAAAAAAGGAGAAAGGGAATTTTAATGGGAAATGTCATCAAAATTAGTGAAAATATTAGGGCTAATAAAATGTAAATCTGAGAGTTCAGAGGGAGAGAAAGTCTTTGGTGTGGTTTGACGGTGGTTTTTGAGAAAAGGCTTTGGGAATTGAGTTAAGGAAGAAAGGAGGTGAAAGTTTGTATAGAATGATGAATATTTTAGACCCCTCTCAAGTCCCTCTCAACGTTTTACCTCTTACGCACAATTTAGGGGAAAGTAAGAGAGAGAGAGAGAGATAAAAGGAGGAGGAGGGAGTTTTGAAAGGAGGAGGATTTGAGAGAGACAAGGAAATTTCCTATTGTCCTCAACCAGTTGGATACCCGGGTAACCCAGATTTGGAGGAGAATGTAATGAGATCATTGATCATGCAGGTGATCTCGGGTGGTTGTGGCTTGTGCCGATAACGTTCCATTTGACAATGACAGCGTTTATTATATCCCAGTGTCTCACAGAATGGAGAATGTGACAAGTCTTCCTCCCGGTAAAATGGAGGAGATGCAAATATTTGCATAAAGAACAGCCATGATCAAAATCTCTAAAGCTCCCAAACAGACGGGCGAGAGAGAATGCTCTCAATACATTTCTCTCTACCCCAATCCTCAGTAGCCAAACTTCGATTTACACTCTGGCAGTAGACGTGAGTGATGTCATGTAATCAACGGCAAACTTTCTCTTTTCTCTCCTCCCCTCTCTACTGATTGTCCTTAATAAAAATCCATACATCTTTTTTTTCATCTCATTCCCCTCCTCTTTATCTCTCTCTCTTTTTTCAAATTTCCTCTAAAATATTATCATCCTTTTAAATTGGCATACAAACTAATTATTACAACTATAAAAAAATTCTGCGTACAATATAGTTTTAAAAAATAAAATAAAAATAAATTGTAGCCAAAGTTTAGAACTATGAGCTCACTTTGACTGTAAAGTAGACAATTTTGCATGGAAAAAAAGACGGAGGCTATGATTTTAAGACTTTTGTTGTCATGAGTGACAGGATGGAATTCGAGTCATTCCGTGGGAAGGAATGGTTCTCAAAAAAAGGGTTGACATGCTAAGTAGGACTTTTCCTGTAGAGAAAGATAGAGAGAAAGCCAAAAAAAAGAGAGGAAGCTCCCTTACACTGAATGTCATTTTGTTCAAGGAGAATAGTTTTGGTTGGGCTTTGGAGTGTGTAAAAAAATATAGAAGCAAGGGGGCACATGCCAAAGAAAACGGAAATTGAGACGGAAGCAAAGTGTATGGGGCTTGGTACACTTTTTTTATGGAGTATGTATAACCCCAAGTTTGCTCATCATCAGCACTTTCTCTCTCTCTCTCTCTTTTTCTGTATGTAGACTTTTACCCGAAAGCCATCCTCTTTGATTTTCTCTCATCATCTCCTGCCTTTTCTCTTTTTTTATATTCTTTTCTATTCTTCTTCATTCTCCTTGGAATCAAATGCTGCATTCAATCTTGAAAAGAGAAAGCTTTTGATGTTCTTGAGATAAAGGAGAGGAGAAAGCAGAAAATCTTTTCTCTTTCTTTTCCCCTACTCTCCTCTTCCATTTTGTGAGACCATGAACTCGAAGGGAAGAGAAAGGGCACAATAATTAATATGTCGCCTTGTAGTGACAGCCCTCAGAATAGTATCTGAATCCATTTCATTTTCAAACCGACTCATTTTCTCAAATCCCTAACCTGAATGAAATGTTCCTCCTCGTGTCTTCTTCTTTCTCCAAGATAAGGAAAAGAAAGTCAGAGAGTGCTTAGTCAGTTTTGTGGGGGTTTTTCGAGTGAGAGAAAATGTCTCTCGTTTACTGTTCTGGAATATTTGACGGGATTTTGGAATCTAAAGAGAGAGAGAGCGAAAACTTTAACATTTCACTCTACTTTCTCTTCCATATTTCCAAAAATAGAGTTGTCTATGTGGAGAAAACTCGATGGCTTTTAATTTTCTGACACAATTCCAAGAGAGGAACTCTGAGGTAGGGAATATAAATTTGCTGATAATTTTACCTTAATTAGAGCAGGAAAAACCGCAGACGATTAGCTGAATAATGAGAAATCTCCACGTGACTAAATACATGAGATGAAAGTTGTGTGTTCTTTATTTTCTCCGAGAGAGAGAGAGAGAGAGAGAAACAGAGTTTTTGTGCATGTGAAAAGATCGTAAATATAAAATCCTATGGTCCCTTTGCGCTTTCTCTCTGGCAATTCAACTTGTGTGTGTGTATACTTTCACACACCCAAAATTTCACCACCAACTTAAACCTACACATGATAAAATAAACTCTCAAAAAAATAAAAATTTTAGTATAAATTCAAGAAATAGGGAAATCTAGGTGAAACTTTTTTTTTGAGGCTTCACCTCAGTCAAATAGAAGGACACGTCAAGGATATTCTCTTCAAAAAAAACTAGAGAGAAAGTTTGACGGGGGTGTTGCTTCGTCCACAGCTGGTTGTGGTTGTGTGCTAAAATCTAGGATTGAATTCACGGAGGAGTTGAAGTGATTTCTAGAAAAGAGAAAGTACAGGCAGAAGAGTCAAAAGAAGAGTGGTAAAAACACGCAATCCTGAACCTTTCTCTCAAAAGAGAAAGCAAAGACAGGGAAAGAGTAACACATCTGACTCATCTTTAATACAAAGTAATAAGAAAAAACCAAAGTTTGCCTCAAGGAATGCATTCAACCATCCCCAAACTCCCACACAAGTCGAGCCAATTATCGGTTAGTAGAATCTTAGCGCCCTCAAGCTGTTATCTGACCCATACAAACACATTGAAACTAAAACAACAACAAAGAGAGAAAGACACACACAGAGAACCTCATGTGGTTCACAAGCCTTTCTCTCTCCCTTTAGCAAAGTGAAAGGAACAAGACATGGCAAATGTTTTTCTTTTCTTAATCATTAATCAGGATGAATTTTTTTTCTTGAGACACAAAAAGAGAAAGAGAGGGGTCGAGCCAACTTGTGTGCCCCTGGCTTTGTTTTCTCTTTTCATTTTGCGGGGGAGTCTGAGGGAATTTTGTATGGGGAGGGGAGAAAGTAAAAAAAGAGACGAAATATTGTAAAGGCGGAAGTTTCTGATTTTTTTTTCAAACAACTTTTTCCTCCCCTTTTTCTCTTGTACATGGGAATCCATTATAAATTTAGGGAGAAAAAGCGGGGCTCTTTAAAAAAAAGAGAAAGCGGAAGCAAACAAATTAACCATTTCAATGCAACTCAAAGATTCTCTCACATAAGGGACAAAGGAGGAGGAGATAGACGAGATTTTAATTAAAAGAATGGGGGAAAGTACAAGAGAGTGCTCTGTGTCGACTTTTTGACAGCTTTCTCTAAGCTTAATTCTCAAATCTAAATTTTACTACTAAATCCAAATTTTACTACAGTCCGTTCGTAAAAAAAGAGAGAAAGTTGAGGAAGAGGAAAAGTCCACCTCTTTTTCCTCCAGGGATGGTCTGTGAAAAGTCACTTGTATGTATATATACATTTTTATACACTTTTTTGTAATACCCAGTTGCCCGCGATTTTCTTGAACCGTTTTTTTTACTTTCACTTTGTTCCTTTTTGAAAAGAAAAAGTATTTCTGCCGCTTCTCATTGGATCTCCATCTGTTTCAAAAGATAGACAAAAGGAAAAAAAGAGAATGAATTGACAAGTCATAAAATTTTAACGACCGGGCATTTTCCTACATGTGAAGTGGGAGAAAGTAAAAAAAAGAATGAAGAAAGAGTTGAAAGAAAGGGAGAGTGTGGGTGATGTGATTTGAGATGACGAGCTAAAAACCTAAAATGATAGTTTTTTTTGTCTGTCCTTGGTTTTTTGGAGGGGGGGATTGCATAGTCAGCATTTTAACAGGTTTTTCCGTCTCCCTTCCTCTCTGCTTTCCCTTTTTGCTCGTGTTCCCTGGAGGAATTTCTTCATCTCGATCCCATCGGCCGGTTTATACCTTGTCATAAACAGACGCTTTCACCTCCAAAACATTCTCTTGTGACAGTGAGTTGATGACAGAGATGGAGGAGAGAAAGTTACAAGGAAAAGTTGTAGTCAAATTTTCCTTCCATGTCTGCGCATGACACGTTGCCAAGACTAGTTTTTTACAAGGATAATTGCTATTTTGATGACCTGAAATAAAGTCGTCATTGGCGGGATGACTTTGAGCATAATTCAATTATTTTATTTTCGCTCCTCAACATTCTCTCTTTCTCTCTCTCTCTCTCATTCCTTCCATTTTGGATGGATTCTATCCTCAACATTTTTAATTCAATTAAATCCACTCATCTTCTCCTCCCCCCTCTCTCTATGATGATCTAATCAGCTTTTTCATTTTAAATCAAAGAATTATTTTTTCAACCAAAAATTTAAAAAATTCTTTTCATCGTATGCAGCCACTTTTAAAAATTAAATGAGAGAGAGAAAAACAAAGAGAAATGCCGCCAGAACAGTTTTTGAAAAAGTTTAACAATTCACAGAAATCTTGAACTACAGAATGACTATTCATTCTCTAGCTCTAGCTCTAGAGAGCGAGAGAGAGAGAGAGAGAGAGAGAGAGAGAAAGTCAAAAATTGTCCAGTATAGAAAAGAGGAAGAGGACCATAACTTGTTGGTATTGGGTTACGCCACGGTCACAAGAGAGAGAAGGAATGGCTATTTTTTTACACAAAAAAGATTGCAAAAGGAAGGCCGAGGTTTTTGCGGTGGTTGTGTCTTTGAGTGTGGATGTGGGTTGAGTGGTCAAACATTTGCATGTTTTGATTGACAAAAAAATATGTCGACAAAAAAAACTCCTGTCCTTCTCTCTCTCTCTGTTTCCAGAAATGTCATGAGACTGGACTTAACTGGTCAGATTGATGAAAGGGGAGTCCATGTGGGTAGTGTGGTCCATTTTGTAGTTTGAGGTCTTTTCTTTTGTCAAAAAAAGCGTGTCATTCCTAGCCCATCATGTAATCTTCCCCCCTCAACCCGTTCATTGTGGCCCATGTAATGAAAAAGAGTTTGATGACAAAAAAAGCCAAAAAAAACTTGTTTTTTGTTGTATAAACTGTTCATGCATTGAAAAAAAAGGAGGACCTCCAGCTGTGACGTTTACTCGTTCCCTCTCGTCTTCAATTTTTCTTTTTTTTGTGGGTTTGTGTGTGTAAGGATATGGACACGTCATGTCAAATATGTTTCATGTATAAAAAAAGTGGCTAAAAATAATTTAGTGAGAGAGATGATGATGAGAACTGATGATGTGTGAATGGTTTTGAAAGATCAATTTGGTCAGATTAATAATGTAGAGTGAGCCAACTTTCTTGAGATAAAAAAAACTCCTTTCTCTCAACTTAATTCAACCCAACAGGGCCTCCATTCCTCGCGCCCTACATTTTCTCCTTTTTTCAACAAATAAATGCGTGAGATAGAGAGAGAGAGCAAGAAAAAAAGGGGCGGAAATTGCGTGAGATGTATAACAGCAAAAGTTTAAAAAGTTTTTTAGAGAATGTGTTAAAACTACAAAGAAAGGTAGAGTAGCTCCTTTTCCTATATCTATACTTTCTCCATATAAGACTCCTATACATGCGTACCTTTTTTCATTTGAATTTTAATCATGAGTTTGTAGACGAAAGAGAAAGCAAGAGAGAGAGAGAGAGTCTTGGATATTTCTTGTGTAGGCAAAAACGTTTAGTTGTCACTTTAAAACTTTCTCCTTGTATTCCCACTCAGAAATAAACTTAACACCTTACTTTTTAGACATACAGGCTTTCATATTTCAATATTTTTTTGGAGGACTTTCACTTTAAAAAGGGATGACTCTGTCTCTGAAATATGAGATAAGATTTAGTTTATACAAATGAATAGAAAATTTTTTGAGATCTCTCAGAGTGACGCTTCCAGTTGAAAAAGTATAAAGTTTGTTTGTGGACCAAGAGAAAGGGGAAAGAATGTGGCGTATGATTATGAATATAATTTAGTTGCCTTGTCCCCCGTTGACACTGTAATTGAATTGGGAATTTGAACGAGTCGAGTAATGAAGAGGAAGGACAGGTGTGTTGGGAGAGTGTGATAAAAAAAATCAAGTCGATCTTTCCCTTCTTGAATGACTTTCTCTCTCTCTTTGTTCTTGAAGAGATTTCTCTCTCTCTCTCTCAAAAAAAAAGAAAGCCACTCCCTGTGTGTGTTTGTAGTGAAAAGGAGAGAAAAGGGGTTTGGAATGAAATTCAGGATTATGTAAAAGTGATGGGATTATGGCCAAGGGAGAAAATCTAATAAGAAAGTATGAGACCAGAGGATGGTTTATAATTAAATGAGTACAGTAGTACATTGTACACTGTACACAGTTACACTCTAACAGTGTCTGTAGTGGTTTAGGGAGCCAGGGACCAAAAACACGAGGCTCAATCTCCAATTCTCTCTCTCTCTCATTCTTACCTTTTTCTATATATATATATATATATGTACTTTCTTCTTTCTTTTTTTATCTCAGCTTTTGGAGCCCCACAAGAAGTGGGCGTAAGTTTCCACGTCTTGCAGTGCTTAATATTTTTTGTCTTGTTCTTCCACTCTCTCTGTTCTGTCAGAGGCAACTACATCAACTTGTCACGCAACTGATGCGAGAGAGAAAGCCTTTCTACACCACGTGGCGAAAACTTGACTTTCTCTTCAGACTCGTTCCCTCCTTCTTTCTCCCTCGAAACTCTCTCTCTCTCAACTAGTTTATCTATTGTACCGTATTCTTCATGTGGATCCTCTAAAATACATTTTAATATATATAGTCTTTCACCATCTCAATGATTCTATGCTTTCCCCTCTTCTTCTTCTACGTATAAATATTATCTACCTTTTTTTACGCTCCTATACACTATACCCACATGTACTTACATGTATGTGGGGTAATGCTTTCTATTTTTGAAGGAAAAAGTGGCTGGCCTTTTCGCCTGTCCTCCTCCATTAGATTTTCGTTGGGAAATGTTTTTTTCTTTCTCTTTCCTTCACTTTCACCTTAGCCTCACGTTCTTTTTTTTTGGTTGGAGTATGGTATAGTATACTTTCGTCTAATATTTATTAGGTGAATGTAGACCAATTTACACTTTCTCTCCATTTTTTAAGGCTAGATAACAACAATAGAATTTTTTACTAGTCTCTCAAATTTGTGGGTGATGGGTTAGTTTATTTGTAAGCCACATTCTAAAAAAAGAATTTTGGCCCATGGTTTGGAAGGGAAACCTCCATCAATGATTTCATTGAGGTAGCCTCATATGCTTCTACTGCTATATATACAAAATAGCATACGTTTCACGAAGAAGAAAAAGATTTTTTGTGTACTTTCTCTTTCCTATTTTGGTATTGTGTTGGCTAATGACACGCCTGTGAGTGGAAAGAATAGCCAGAATGTATGGGGATAGATGGTTCAATTTGTAGGGAGAAAATCTATTTAAGAGTGGCTCTGAGCTCATTGGTGGGTCTACTCATTGAAAAGGGCAAATTGAATTGAATTGATTTGTAATTTTCCCCGAAGTCCACCACACCACCAACTCTCTCACTCTCAGCTTCTCAGCTTTCTCTCTGTGGTCATATAAAATAAAGTGAATGAATGCATACGAAGAAAAAAAAGCTGGGGGGAGGGTTGAGTTCTTTCATTAGAAGGCTATCAAGGATTGAAAATGATTGGGGTGGACAATTGGCACACAGACCTCTCCATGACACCAAGAGAAAGTTTGTGTTTGACTCGAGGGAAAAGTAAAATTGGCAAGTGCATAAGAATTACATGTATAAATAATTTGTGTCAATGACAAAAGGCAAATAAATAAATTTGTAGCTTTACATATGTGCATATATAGCATACAGTTATAGTTATAAATTTTTATAGTAAAAAAAAGTATCATTTTACGTGGACGTTGGGTAGGGAAAGTTCAAACTGTACAAATAAATTGGTTTTTGGGAGAGAGAAAGGCTTTATCACTTATACTTTTGAACTTTTGCCTTCCATCTTTAAAGTTTTGGTAGACAATGAAGAACAGAATGGGGTTTTGTATGTGGGGAAAGGGGAGAGGTTTAGTGTGAATTGAAGCCGAAAGGGAGAGAGAAAGCGATCAGACTTTCCACCATCAAAACCATCTCTCTCTCTCTCTCGTCCATTGTACAAACAAAACTTTGTTTCTCTTCTCTCTCTCTCTTTCTCTACATGCCAAGAATTGGTCAAGGATGAACAACTCATTTACTCATCTTGAAACTCTCTTGGAATTTTGGAGAGAGAGAGAACCATTTCAAATGGAAATTAATTAAGATATTTTGTTTTTCTAGTTTAACAAGTCATTTTTTTCAAGTTGAACTTTCATTTTCTAAATTTCCAACTAAATTCAAAGAAATTCTTTTTTTTTCAAGAAAAAATATTCACTGTACATTATATTTGAGAGTTCACAAAATTACTTGAAAAAGTGGGGCTCTTGAATAAAAAAGAAAGAATACAAGAGAAAGAGAAAGAAAGTTGAAAATTATTTTTACTCGAGTTTTGGATTTTGAGTATAAGAAAAAAAGAAAGAAAGAAAATATAAGAATATGAGTTGAGACCCAGTTTGACACAAGAACCTTGGAGAGAGAAAAAAAAGAAAGCCCACTTTCACTCAAATTAGAGGCGTATAAGTTGAGTTTTTTATTTGTGTGGAGACTTATGGAAGAAAAATAGTTTTTTTTCTTGCGTTTATGTTTCACTTCCTTAATGTAAATAGTTTCGTCTTATGAACCCATACTCTTTCCCCCCATTTTTTTGCTTTCTCTCTCTCTCTCTCTTGAGAAAAAACAATAAAGCATATGCCCCATACTTTCTCTCTCTCTCTTGTGGTGAAAGGTTTGTTTTTATAAAAAATAAGAACATACTATTTACTATTGGATTCCTTATAAAGAATACTTCTGGGGTAGTTAATTTAAGAATAATTCTACGTATAAGAAAATTTTTCTAGATATGCAAAGAAAAAAAAACTAATGATTTTCCCCTTCAAAAAAATGTGTACAGCTTCAGAATTTTCTAGCTAGCTAGCTGGAAAAAGTAAAGAGAGTAAAAGTCTTGGGATTTTTTTTGCAGGGAAAAAAAGAAAGTAAAGAGAGAGAGGACGGTGATAGTTATAGAAAGTAAGAGAGAAAGAGAGAGAGGATAAAGGTAAGACTGGGGCTATATAGAGTGCTGTGAGTGTATTCATTTTGGGTCGGTGGCGGAGATTATTATTTTATGGCAGAGTTGCACGCAGGGCAGTATGGGAAGTGTGCATGTCTCTAATGATATTGGACTGGTGGCCAAGTTATGATTTAGCAATTTGAGAGTCTCTCTCTCACCGTTCAAACCTCATTCATGGCATGTCGTCCTACAGACTTTCTCTCTCTACAGTAAAGTACGTAGACACATAACCACACACACAAGTTGCACTCACTTTGGAGGATTAGTTATAGGGCCAGCTCCTGGTAGAGAATATAATCAAGTCTATATCCATAATAATAAAATCTCCATGTGGACAAGTGGGAGAAAGTATAATACATGCTCCACTCCCTGGATTACAACTAGACTAAAGGACGTCAGTTGATAGTTTTGGTTTTTCAAGAGGATGGAATGATGGTGGGCAATAAATGCATTTAAATTGGACTTTGGACTCTCTCTCTCTCCAATATGCACTTCAACTCTACGAGAAAGTTGGCAAATAGAGAGAGAGAGAGAGTCAGAGGGAGAAAGACTTTTTCTGTTCAATTGTACTCTTCCATTTCCATGGAAATTTTCCTATCATCATCACATGTGGAGTATCCTCAAAACAAGAATTTTTGGTCCCGGCCAATCTCCAAAGCTGACCCCACATCCACTTTTTCATGTAGGAAAAAAGGTAGTTCATATAAAGATGAGGTATTTACGTCCATAACAAAATTCTTTTCATTTGCTTATTCAGTCAAGGGATGAGGTTGAGTGTACGACTAAAAGGTTGAAGGGGAAAGGGTTGATCATGGATTCGAATGGCTGGGATGATCCGCTCTTGATGTCTGACACGCAGTAAATTACACAAAATGAAGAGATATATGGATCCAATCCGGGGAAAGGAGGAATGAGTTTTCCCTCTCTCTCTGTAACGTGAGTAATGTACAAAAAGTAAAAGCGGGGGGAATACAACCAGAGACTCATTCTCTTTCCAATTTTTTTCCTCCCCAAGTAGTGTACATATACAAAAGAGATGATGGAGAGAAAGTCAAGGGAAGCAACATGACCTGAAATTTAATAAATTCCTTATTTAAGCTCCAGGATTTTATGACCCTCTCTTACTCTCTCTCTCACTGGGAAGCAAGTTGGTGGAATTTAATATAAATAAATTGTCGACTACTTGTTTATGTGTCAGCAATCGGTCAGCTGAGTAAAAATGCTCACGTACACCGTCAAACATTTTTACAAAAAAAAGACGTAGGAAATATCCTAAAGAGAAAGCAGGCAAAGACATGAATTAAAAGCTTTTTTCTCTCTCTCTTCAATTCTCAAAACGTCAAGAGTCAAGATCCATCAAAATGCTTGTAGAACAAGTTGATGGGAATTTTGTTCGATTATGTAGAAGAGCTAAAAAAATTCCTTTCCCTTTCATTCCTCATCCACATAATGAAATATTTATTTAATACATAATAAGAATGTATATTATTGAAAACAAGAGTTGGAGTTTGGAGAAAAACATTTATTAAAAAGTATTTATTCAATTAAATTAAATGCATACACAGGTGAGGAGAATTGATTCAAGAGGATTTGAATATTTTAGAAGAGAGAGCTTTCATTTCAAAATTTTAATTGACCTCATTTTATTCTATCTCGTCCCACAATGTACATCATGGAAAACATAAACAAAAGACATGAACACAGAGAGAGAGACTTTCACTCTTGTTGATGTTGAGAAAGTTTTATTGAGAATTTAATTAGTCAAGTGTTCACATTGGGAATAAAGTTGACAGATTTAAATGGAAAGACATGTTTTTATATATCAAAATTCATTTAATAAATTGTCAGAGACAAAAATTGAGTCAAACTAAATTTTACAACAAGAAAGAAAGAGAAAGAGACGATGATGATGAGAGAGATGTAAAAAAGAAAGAGGATTTACAAGGAAATGATGAGAGAGACATGTGGATGTGGCAAGGATAATAAGAATCAACTGCTTTTGTGATGACGACTTGATTCCTACACATTCGACTTTTATATATCCCCCCTCCTTCCCACACTCCTCACCATATAAAAGAGAAAGTCGTCAAGGCTTGTGTATTAAATCAATGGGATTCCATAGTGAAAGTCAAATAAGAGAGGGTTTAATAATATTGCGATCTATAACATGACAACACATGCTCCCATATCATGAGATCATTAGCCACAGTCCTATTCCTGCGCGCCGTCACTATTTTATTTGAACAAGGATTTTCTCTACATACAAGAAAGGAGAAAGGAGGGGGAGGGGGAGGCGGTGCAATAAAAAAGGAGAAGAGAATATTAAACCGTTATATTGACTGTGTAATGTACCAGTCATAACAAAAGGACCCGTCCCTCTGAGGTGAACATGAGAAAGAAGAGGGAGAGGGAGAAAAGAGAAGCTTTTCAACTTTCTCTTTTACACATGTTGGCCATTACATTCCATTCTGTAAAAGACATATCATGTATGATATGTCTTGTGAGAGATTCTAATGATACTAGATAAGTAATAGACCAAAAGGAACAAAAAAAAATAGATCATCTGCTTACATGCAACTTTTTTTTAACATGCAAAGAGTCAAATGGCTTAAAAGTCCCCCCCCCCCAATGGGGGGAGTTGCATAAAAAAAGGAGTTTGTAAATTAGGGGAATCCTCATACGTGTGGACATGGGCTGTGAAAGTAGAGCCATACATCAGACTCATTTTGATGGGGCTACAATGTTCAAGTGAAAGTCTTGTACTTGTACTACTTGAAAAAAATAAAGTGAGTACTTAGATGCTTTCATTGTACCCTAATCTTTTGTTTTTCTCCCTCCAAAGAGAGAGAGAGAGAGAGAAAGTACTGGGGAAGAAGGAGGATGGAGATGTGAGCTGATGTAAAAATCGATTGTAGTCTAGTCTAGCTTAAACTAAACTCTTGAAAGAAAAGGAAAAGGAAGAGAAAGGCTCTTATTTTGCTGAGATAGTTCCTCCCTACTACTGTCACTTTAACTGGTGACCTGGGTGAAATCTCAACTTGACTTGAGTTGGCAGTTGAGTAGAGAAAAAGGACGACGACTTTCACTTTGTTGACGAAAAGTAAAAGTTGCTCTCTCTCTTTTTTCTTGGATTATAGCTAACCTTTCTTCAGTCCTCCTCAGGACCTGTCTTCATCTTCTTTTCTACTTTTTTTAACTTTCCAGACTTTCTTTTTTAGTTCCCTTAGTTTCCACACCAAAGAGAAAACTAGGTCACTTTTCAAAGTACCCTTGATAGTCAGTGAACCAAAAGGGGAATCTCCCCAAGAGATGAAAACAATTTGCACAATTTTTTTCTTCTTGGTATTTCTCTCCATGACTTTCATCTCTTGTTGTTATAGTAAGTGGGGAAAGTGCATTGAGACACCCACCAAATTTTTTACTTTCTTTCAAACAATTTCTCTTTTAAAACCAGGTTCAACAATTTTAACTCTACTCCCCCCATTAGTCTCTCTAATTCTTGCACATAAATGTAACCACTTTCTTTTTTTTTGTTTCTTTCTTAATTTTTTGTAGTGGAGAAAGTCCACAAAAAATAGTGGTGGCGCATGGTCACTCTTGTTTTCTTTTTTTCTGGTTCAACTCGGGCTGCATGCCAACGTCACATAAATTAGGGGCTCTTACCACAAAAAACAACATATGACGCGAAAACAATTTAAGACTTGAAATCAGCACAAAACTTTTCTCCTCGTGCATTCCTTTTCAGTAAAAGTAGTGAAAGGAGAGAAGGAACGTGTATATATGAGTGAAAGCAATTTGATAATAAGTAACTTATCCATTTTGTTTTTTCTAAAAGAGTAAACAGCGAGAGAGAGAGAGAGAGAGACTAGAAGAAAAGTCTACATCTGCAAGTCAAGTATTTTTGAATGGAAAAGAAATCTCTCAAAAAAAGAGAAGAGAAAAGAGTCGCCTCATCCTCCTTTCTCCCATTTATTTTTTCTCTCTCTCTTTGTAACAACTGCTCTCCTTGAAAAAAGCACTACATTATATTTATTATAAAATCTTCTGCCAAGATTTGCTTGGCTGGAAAACTCATGAGGAGAAAGAGGAAAGAAAGTTGAACAATATTTGCCCTTCTCTCTCTCTCTCTCTCTCTCTCTGGGATGAAAAGACAAGAAAGTATCCCCCTAGAAAATAGTGGAGCAATTTCATATTACTGTACATGATACTCAAAGTGGGTTTTCACTATGGAGAAAGGAGGGTGAGAGACTATGTCTATTTGGTATGGTTACGTAAATCACTTGTATGCATACAGAGTGCACATGTCTTTTTTTTGCCGTAGTTATAAATGCAAGATTGTGTGGCTGAAAGAATACATAAAAAGTATACTTTCACTCCCTTCGAGAATTCCCTCCCTTCCCTAGTGACTTTCCTTTTCTGTGCGGTTCTGTGGTTGGCTTTCACTAGAAGAAAGTGACTTGTCGCCACTGTACTAAGCCATCTTCTCTTTCTCTCTCTCTTGGTCTCTCGATCCAATTCTATTCCACATCGTCAGACTTTCTCTTTTTCTCTGTTGGAGAAGGAAGGAAGGGACGATAAGACCGCTCATCCACTCATGAATGGAAACGATGCCCATTCCAATTTGCCCCGACAGTTTTATTTGACAAACTACGTGCTACATTCCATATTTCACAAAATATCTGTCACATCTCTTCTACGTGGCTCAAATTGCCAATCCTTTTCTTTTCTTATTCTCCTTGTATTTTCTTTTTTTTCTCTCCTAAACATAAAATTCTTTCCAAATTTTCTTTAATGGTCGTTCAATCAAAATATATTTCTTTTATTTTATATTTATATATAAAAAAGATCCTTACATAATAAAACAGAATCGTACTTTCTCTTTAAAACCAATTTATTTTTAAATACAAATTCATATTTTTTTGTACTATTAATAACAATAAGAAATGGCAATGGGATGAGTGTAATATTTACAATTTTTGTCATGGAATTGTTGACATGAATTTTATTTCTCCATGAAAATAAAATGGAAAAGTCTAAGATAAATCCACACACACACACACACAGAGCTGAGGAAGGAAGAAAATTCCAAAAATGAAAGTGAAAGTTCAAGGAACGAGAACAAAAGGGAATATGTGTGGTGTGATGGAGCTCTAGGAGAGAAAGAGGGTGAGAATTTGACACGATTTTGTGTCAATTCCTTTTTCTTATATTTTTAGTGTCACTCATGAATACGTCCTACGCTATGCCAAGGACGGAGACATGGAGAGAATGAATTGTTTGCCAAGATTATCATTGTGTGCTTTCCCCCGTTCCCTCCCCCTCCCCCTCTCTCTCTTGCAAAAAAAATATTTTCTCCTTGTTTCACTTTTAAAAATAAAAAAACAAAAAATGGGAAAATTATGATAAACCAAACTTTTGGGGATTCTTTTTAGTTTTCTTGGAGAAAACAAGACAAAGCAAAAAAAGGGAAATTCGACGGCAAAAAAAATGAGATTGAGGTTTAAACAAGACGAATGACTGGAATGCATGTAAATATGTGTACAGAATATTCATGCTGACATACAAACGTAAATTCATGAGGTTTTTGTGGGGACAGAAAAAAACGAGAGGGGAACGTTGTCATTGGCGGTGTGTGTGTAACTCATGAAGTGAAAGGATTTTTCTTCAAAAAAAAAGAAACAGACTTTGTCCTCATTTCTTTTCTCTTTTCATGCCAGTTTGGGACATGATTTGAAATGCATTGTATGGATTTTTTTAAAGCTTCTAATGTTATGATCAGCTCCCTTTTTCCTTTCACTGCATGTCTTTTTCCTTATGGTTATGGAGGAGGGCGTACATTTTTTTTATAGTACGAAAATGAATGGAGAAGGGGGATGGACGTGTGATGTAGTTGATGAAAGTAGATTTGTATGTTTAACATTGTTTGTGACAACTTTGAATCCTTTACAGAGCCCAAAACTGAGGTCGTAGGAGGCCCAGAACTTTTTATAGGTGAGTCAAAAGCGTCCTTCCTTTTACTGCACACGTTTTTCCTACAGACACTTGCCAACCCCCAGTTTGATGGACGTATTAAATTGTTCACTTTAGCCATGTCATGTACTTTCTCCTTCCATCTCTGTCTCTATATTGTCAAGAGACCAAAAACATTTTACTGTACTTTTTTATTCACTTCAGTTTAGTTGTCTCTCTCTCTCTTTATTATAACTAATATTTTTGGCAATTTTGAATTATGATGAAGAATTATTTTCTCTTTTCTGCTTTTAATCAATAAATGATTATTTTTTTAAATATTTTATTTATTGACTATTTTTATTACTCTTTTTTAATAGTGAAAGTCGTTAAGTTGAAAATGACTTGATTGAAAATTATTTTCTTGTGTTGGCAAGTGTACATAATGTGGAGTGTCAAGAATAAATTATGGCGAATTTAATATTCTTTAATGTTCTCAAGTGTCATTTTATGAAATACATAAAAGACAAGGAACACTCTGTACATGGTTAGAATAATGTTCTGTTTTTGTTTTGGAATTTAATAATTTTTTGAATTTTAGATCGTGGGAGTACCATCAACCTAACATGTACTGTTAAATTTTCGCCCGAGCCACCCTCGTATATTATATGGAATCATAATGACGCTGTAAGTGAATTTTTTTTTAATAATTAATATTTATTGTTGTACAGGGTCTCACATAATTTATAAATCATAATTATTTCATATTTAAAAATACTCGAAATAATCCCAACACATTACTTACAATTAGGCATATTGGTCAATTCTGCATTATTCTAAATAAAATGATACAATAATTAGTAGGATAATTCATAATTATAATTGAGCAGTTAATTTATTATTAAATTGTAATTAAATTCTACTTTCAATTACTCAAAAACGAATTATTGAGTTGAATAATTATTCATTAGTTTTCATGTCATACCTTTCACATATTAATTAATTAAATTAATTATTTACTCTCAGTCTCAAGTAAGTAATCAAAGACTAAATAAATTAGAAATCGAAATGGCCTAAATATAGAAAGCGACACGTTTTCATTCATGAAGAGGGGAAAAAACGTGTGTAGATTTAAATAAAAATAAATTTATTTTCTTCCAAAAAAAGAAACTCTGACGACAATTGTATGAGCTGGATAATTTTCCCAACACAAAAAAAAATTGTCAATACATGTCACAAACGATGGACATTATCCTTTGACATTTTTTTTCATATATAAAATGGATTGTATTTTCTATAAGGCCCGTCTTTGGCAGTTGAGGCATAAAGTTGGTTGGAAGGGAGTACTAAAAAGAGAGGTGGGCGTCAATTACATGTTGAATAGTGTAAAGGTTGAGAAAGTGATAAGAGAGCATGGAATTTTTTATTTAGACTCGCCTCCTCCTTGTCCATGAGATAGAGAAAGTGGGCTGGAGGGATAAATAATGGAATTGGAGCGTGATAGCATTTATGAGTGAGACCATGAGAATGTAATGACATATAAAAAAGAGTGCAAAAAAAGAAGAAGAGAAAGGAGAGGAACCTCCGTGATACAAGAGAGGAGGGGACACATGAGGGAAAAGTGTGAGTCTAAAAGTGAAAATTGTTGAGCACAACTCTCAAGACCCTTTTCATTATCTTTACTCTTGGCAAAAACTACAGGTGTGGATGACGGTACAAGGAGTGGACGGTGAAAGTATATTTCCACCTCACAAAAAAGTTGAAAGCGTTGGAGAGCCAGTTTTCATAGTTTGAAATTGGTTGAGTTTTCCCTCTCAACTTTTAGGAATACCTGGCTTTTTCTTTGTGTGTGTGTGTGTGTGTCGTGCCTTGTCACAGGAGGGAGTAGGAAAATTTCATTAATTAGCATGAAATGTTTCCCTTTGCACTTTCACTCCTGCCCTCCAGCCCCAGTATATACATATATACAGTGTATACATACATAGACTTTCTCTTTACCATGGCATGTTTGTATATACATACATGTATACAAGAGTGAAAAGTGAATGAAGGAAATGGAGAAAATATCGTATATCCGTCCAGGGGCTCCATGTGAAGTCTGAGGAGAGAAAGTTTTCTTGAAAACCCAAATAAACACACTCGTGTACATACCCACTTTCTCCTTCACACTTTCAACTCACACAAAATGCTAATAAATTGAATGTAATGGCGAAATGGAGAAATATCCTTTTACTCAACATCCCTCGTCCCGTTTAGACCCAACCACACAACATCATGAGCTCTAACATGCTTTCTCTCTCTCTCTCTCTCTCACTCTCTGCGTACACTCTCAACCATTTACTCCCATTACTTGTAAATATTACTCAAAGACTAACATTATTTTCCCTAGATATTTCTATTTAACTCACTCGTATACTTTCTCCACTCACTCTCTCTCTCTAGTATACTGTAAACATCTTAATAAGCATGTGCTTTCTTTGCTACTCAACCTCTCTCTCTCTTTTCAATGAGAAGGAGAAAGTTGACTTGTATATCCATGACAAATATTTCTATTTGCCATAATCGTAAAAAGAAATCATGAAGAGTGGTGTAGTGGTCTGAATAAGCTTTCCCCTCCTCCCCTCCACTTTACGCAATATATTGTAGTTAACAATTTTCATAAAATTTGGCAGACTCCCTCCTCCTCTCTCCTAGCAAAGAGTCATGGACTATGATGTACGAGATAGTGGAGAAAGTACAGATCTAGCGCTTTCACTTTACTTTCTCTCTCTCTCTCTTTTCACTTGGCAATCGTAGAGGAGTGTAAATAAGTTCATATTCATGAATAGAAAAAAAAATTTGGGAGGACTGTACCCTTTCTCCTTTGACTCACAAGGCTGGAGAGTTTTTTTTGAGGGAGAAAGCTTGTGAAAAAAAGGAAAGGCTTCGAGTCTCGTATTTTACAGAGAAAGAGAGAGAGAGAGAGATGGTTGGTTGCCAGTATTGTATTTCATACTGAAAGAATACCATGTCATGTGTTTGTACAGCTTGGCAGGGGGGCAGAAGAGGAGGGGGAGATGAGGAAGAGGAGAAAGAGGGGGGAAATGAGAGACCCAAGTGTACAAAGTTATGTATAAAAAGATATATAATATTTTTATATATATATAGAAAAAAAAGCTCATGCTTTCATTTAACATCTCCCATGCCATGCTCTGAATATTTGTGGGAGAATGAAAGGAATTGAATCGCATGAAGGATCTATGATTTACAATCTTAAATATATTTCCCTGGGTTTTTGTCACGGGGCAATTTCATATAAATTTCCATTTTGATCTAATAAAGTGCTCCCCCCTCTCCATTTTCCTTTATGACCAACTTTTGTACACACAGATACAACCCCCAAAAAAACCGTCCTCTGTTTTTAACCTCATAGCCTCCTCTCTCTCTCTCTTTTATAAAAAAAATATATTTTTTTTCATATGAACCTTAATAGTAATCTTCATACCTGCCCACATGAGCAATAACTTTTGTGTCCTTCCCCTCAATTTTATTTTCTCCGTGGTTTTTTTGCCACATTTCGGGGAACAAGACCACACAGGAGAAACTCAAGAGGCTAGAATAAACTGTTTAAAAAAATGATATTGCTTCACACGAGGACCAAAACAGAGAGAGAGAGAGGGAATATATATTTCAGGTAAAGCGAAAAAAAGTGGGGGGTTATATAAACAGAATGAACGGTTGGAAAACATAAGGACGTACTTATTGGCAATATTGGATAGAGAGAGAGAGAGAGAGAGAAATGGGGATGGATGGATGGCTACCTTGAAAAAAGCGATTTATTTCGACAGTCTCGTCTTTTTCCCCCAAGAGCTATACTCTCTCTCTCTCTCTCTCTCTCTGAAAAAAAAACTTTCACCTTTGCTCATCATCTGGAGGAGGCTATGGAGAGACACGAACTAAATTTAAAGTTTGGACTCAAATCCTATTGTCACCGTCACTTGGCACAATTTGGCGGGGTGATAAAGTAAAGGTGGTTGTTGTCACGAGAATGAGAGTTTTGTGGTGAAGGGAATACAGAGAAGGGAAAACTGTGTAGCATGTACATTGTACAATGATATACGTATCAACCCGGGTATTTTTTTTCGGTAAGATAGATGGGCAAAATCCAAATAATGTTCCACATGCCTCTCTCTCTTTTTGCTATAGCTCATGGTAAGCCAAAAGGTATCAAGGTAAATGTGCGTATAAATCGTGGAGAGAAAATAGTGCAGTGGGACAAAAAAGAGAGAAAGTGTGTGTGGTGACACTCGCAATAATTCCACTTTTTTTTCGTCTCCCAATAAATGCATACACCCACACACACACCCTTAGTCTGTCAATGTAAACCGAAAATATTTCCTTTACTTTTTCCTGGAATAATATTCTGAATATTGGACGTGGCGAGAAAGGAGAGGGGTTTTTTTTGCCGCAGAGAAAGTAAGGGAAAAAAATGTGTTACATGGGATGGGATAGGTGTATTGAATTATTGAATGTAAAACGATGGAGAAAAGAAGAGAGAATTTTTTTTGAAAGGTAAAAGTTGCAATGGAAAGTGGGAGAAATGTATTTTTTTTCTCTTTTTATTTTTTTTCCCGCCTCCCCTTTTTTTCGTCTCACTGTGTGGGCTATGAATTATGTTCACTTTCTTTGTGTGGTGGGTTTGGTTGAAGAGAGAGAGAGAAGAAAAAATTCAATTGGTGGTGATGGCGAAGCAACAACAACACTTTCTCTCTCACTTTCTCTCTGAGATAACACAATTGTGTGAGAAATGTGACGGTAACCCCTTCTTTTTTTCTGCTTTTTCTACATATGTAACAGTGTAAATACAGAGAGAGAGAGAGAGTCAAATAGGGCAAATGGATGCATAGTTGAGTAGTTGAGGTCCTGTATAAACATTAAATTTTCCTCTTGAGCTCCGACCCAATTGCAACAACAAGAGGAAGACTTTCTCTTTTTTCAAAGATCGGGTAGGAGGAGAGAAGAAAGGAGTAGAAAATTATGAAAAATCTTAGAGAAAGTCTTTTGTCATATGTATGTTCTCCGAAAAGTGTGTGTGTGTGTAACTATACATATGTATATGAGTATAAACTTTCACATTGAGACTCAACTTCCATTTTTATTCTCTTTTTTTCCAATTCCTTATTTTCATGCCCTTTGGACTAAACACAAGTGAAAAAAAGTATTTTTTTTACAAGAAGGGGTAAAAAGAAGTTGGGATTAGGAAAAAGGGAGCGTAAGTTTAGGAAATAGTTTCATGTGATGTTGTATAATGTAAATAGCCCTCAAATGGCTTTTCATGCTACTTATCCAACTAAAAATTTTGATTGCTTATCTCGTTAAAGAGTTTTTCCTTCCCACTTTCTTTAAATCTCTGTATTGACACAAGAAATATATAAAATATTCCATATCCTCATGTTAAGATGTTTCACAAATTCATTTTCTCTCTTCTCCATTCTCAATCCCCATTCAATCCAAGTTTTTTTGAGAGGGGGATGAATTTGTAAAATTTAGGAATTTCTCTTTTTTATGGTTTTAGTGATGAGCATGAAATTTGGTTCTCAATTCTTTTTTATTCACTTTTTTTTACATGCACGTGTATGTGGTGGTTCCAAGAAAAGTTGAAGAGATAATAGTCATAAATGAACTCTATAAGGACTTTCTCTTTTGTTTGAATTTAATTTACTGTCTCAGTGTACAAATTTGGCACAGTTTTTGAGCCAAATTTTCATTCTAAAAAAAAGTTGAAAAATTCAAGTATTTTACTTTCTCTTTTAATCTTGCGCTCAACATGGTCACATTCGCCATCTTGACTGTGACCAGTGATATATTTTTTTTGTATATAAAGAAATAGAGAAGGAGCGACAATTTAAAAATATGAAATTGCTTTCACTTTCATTTTACAAAAAAAAAAATTTATAAAAATGTCCAAATAAAGGAAAAGGCAAGGGAAAAAAAGTTCTAACAATTTTGAATGAAGAATTAATTTCAACATTTTCTCATTTGTCTGTAATCCATGAAAAAAATGGAGGCCCAAGTTAATAAGGGGGCTATTCATTTATTGCCCTGGAGGTAGAAAGAGAAAATTGAGACAATATCCTGAGCAATTTGTATCGCCAAGACTTGAATTGGGAAAATGAAAAAAAAATGGGGAGAAACCTGCATTGCGTCATTGCTTTCACCTTTTTTTTACTTTGTCAAAAATTCCCTGTACAAAATAATAAATTGTGATTATTAAAAAAAAAGTCTTAAATTTAATTATAAAAATAGAAGCTTTCATTCAAAAAAAATTTATTATTATTTTAGGTAACAAAAATATTAATTAAAATGCAATCCATGTCCACCTAATTTTTTTCAAGGATTTTGTTCGCACAGAAAAAAACAAAGGAGAAAGTTATGTAAAGTAATGAATGGGCGGGGTTTTGACTTGAGTTGGTTTGACAAGTTTACGGTAAAAAATAATCTTTGTAGAAATAAAATTAAATAATCTTTTCATCTATTCGTGCTCATTCTCTTTGAATGAATCATGTAGAAGAGAAAAAAATAAAAGAAAGTATGACGGTTTCCTTTCACTTTTCAACTTTTTTTCTTTTGTTTGGGGACATGGACATTTGTTTGAAATGTCATTGTTTGAAATATTGAAATAATAAACACAAATTTTTTGTAATGGTTACAATTGCCTCAACGAGAGAGAGAGAATGACTTTTTTCGGTGTAACTTTCTTCTTAGTCACTTTCCCTTTGAATTTTGAAATTATAGGGTTATTTCTATGAATTTCCATGAAAGAATAAAAAAAAGTGAAAGAATTGTAGGAGAAATAGAAATCGGAGCAAGTCAAGCATTTAATTTAAGGTGACGTGTCGTTTCTTAAAGAGGAGGTGGTAGTACTAGTAGTAGGAGTAGACTTGATGCGATAGTCACGTGTCTAAGAAAAAAGAAAGTAAAGAGAAAGTGAAAAGTATAGTCAGAGTATAAATATTTTACCAGTTTATGTAAGTACACGAAGAGAGAGAGAGAGAAAGATGAAACATAAAATAGGAAGCCGGGGGTTGAAGGTGGTGGAGAAAGTAGAGTGTACGGTGTAGAGTTGTTCGTCTTCACTTGGGTTTTTACTAACACCCAGAAATGTCTGCCATTTCCTCGACTTTCTCTCTCCTTTCCTGAATTATGGTTCATCTCTTTTTGTGTAAAGAAGAGAAGAAAAAAATCCAAGGCGAGGGAAGGTACAGAGAAAAGAAGAGAAAGAGAAAATTTTTGGGAATGAATCGATAACTTGAAAAAAAACCTCGGAAACCGACACTCGATTTCTCATGTGGTTTATATGATAGCCATGAATGGGAAAGAAGAGTATTAGGAAAGTCCAAGTAAAAAAGATATGGAGAAAGTCTTCCATAGAAAGGAAATTCAATGGGAGGACTCCACCAAGAGAGAAAATAACAAGAAGAACGTCGTCTGACAATTCTCAATTACGTAAAAAGTGCGTCGACTAAAGGCACGGCGGGCGGGCAGGAGGGAGAGCAAATAAACATTGTCACATTCATCGGCATTCGCCAGAGAGAGAGAAAGCTCGTATAGTACAAGTCCTTGTAGATTGTTATTTGATTTCACTCTCAGCCTTTCTTTTTCATCCCCCCCCTCCATTCTCTTTACTTCACTTCAATCTCATTCTGTCTCCTCACTTTATTTTGGTGCCCATCAAGACAGAGGCGGTGGTTTCATTTTTTGAAAAATGTTTTATTTTGTATTTTAATTTTCAAAGAGAATGAGAATGACAAAAAAAATTTGCCGGGACTTTTTAAAAGTCTAGACACATTCTAAATAGAGAATATTAATCACTGTGTTATGTCAGCCAAAAAAAAAGTTTGGAGTTAGCATGTTTCATTTTTGTCCCTTAGCTTTCACAGTTTAGTTTCACTACCACAAAAAATTTTTTTTTAAATTCAAGACACATGACTCACCATCCATTTTTCATGTTGTGGGTCAACTAAAGTGTTTTTATTTTTTAATAAAAATTCCCTCCAAAACATTTTTTTTCATGCAAGCCACAATCTCTCATACAGTTTATTAATATGAGCAAGGATAATCTCAAGGATGATAAAGAGAGAGAGAGAGGGGGGAAAGTTTGTATTTGCTAAAGGGAAAAGAGATAAAAAAAATAGAAAAAAGTTCCTTGTTTGCTCGTAATGCATTTGAGAGTGAGAGATAATGGAGAAAGGATGAGTTGACTCATCTGCTCTTACTTTCTCTCTCTCTTCCATCTCGCCTCAATGTTTGCCTTTCAAAGAGAGAGAGAATCATCGACAGTCAGTTATGCTTTCTCTATCCTGCTTACCATTCCAACCATGCAAAATCCAAGAAGAGAGAGAGAGAGAGAAAGTGGTTAAACAAGCGGGAAAATATCGGCAGTTGGAACCCATATTCTGTAGTATTACCCATGTAATGGTAATCGTAATGGTGGTAGCATGTACTCGCAACATTATTTTATTTTTTTTCGATGTACCCAACTCAAGAGAGAGAGAGAGAGAGAGAGAGAGAGAGAGAGAGAGAAAGTACATACGTACATGGGAAATAATTCACTCCAACATAATTTTTTTCTTCTCCTTTTTTTGGCGTGTCCGCTCTCTCCCTCTCAGTGTGTGTACAAAGCATGGAGAAAGTGTATAGTGAAACTGTTTACGTTTCAGAGGGTGAACATGGGATGGGTATAGACCTATCTTGTCTTTTTGATATTTGAACGAGAAGGAGAGAGGGAGAGAAAGAAGGACAGCTAGTTTTCATGGTGAAATATAATGGTCATAAATGACATGGCATAGTTAGACTCTCTCTTAATGATATGAGCTAGAGAATAAATGGAGAAAATGTGAGGGAAAGAAAGTAACTACACTACACATGTACACATGTACATTTACTACATTGAGTGCTGACTGAGGAGTGTACCATCATAAAAACGGAGAGAAAGAGTGAAAGCGACGGTCGATATTTTTCCTGGGCTATCCATAAACTGCACCCTTTCTTTAGGCTCCCTCTCTCTCCCAGCCTTCAGCCTCTCTCTCCTCCTAATGCTTTCTCAAGATCCTGTACATTCACTTGACTTTCACTGAGGAAATGTAGAAATGTAGAGTGGGAGGTTGGCCAAGAGAAAATAGTACAGTCTGGTTCTTTTTTATTCACATTTTTTTTGTGTATCCTTGTTCCTCTCACTCACTTTCTCTCTGCAATGGGGAAAGAGGGTGGAATAGACTTGTCGATGGATGGACGATGCCAAAGTCGAAGTGGAATAAAGAGAATCCAATTGGACACAACTTCAGGTTAAGTTAACTTTAAAAGCCTTCATTTCATCTTCCCTTTCTCTCTCTTTCACTCATGAAAGTGGGGGTGGTGGGAGGAGGACAATAAAGTATAGAATATTTTATGGATAACCTTGAGAGTCGACAGGGAGAAAGTTGTTAAAATATGAGGACAAACTTGTAGTTCATTAAAATGTTTTTTTTTATTACTATCTTATATAGCTATACTCTCTCAACATTATGTAAGTAGGTCAACAAGGTTGGAATGGTTGTACAAGAGAAAAAAAATATGTAGGAGAAAATCCATTTTCATTTTATTAGAACAAAAAATACTTTCTTTTTCTCTTTCTTGTTAATTATTTTTCTAAAAATTATGATGGAAATTTAAACAAATTATTCAATTGTCCAAGTCTCTAATCATTTAAGATGAAAAAATTTTCAAGTGAAAGTTGATGGTCTTTTTTTGTCGAGATGAAAGTTGAATAAAAAAAATGTTGTCTTGATTGAGAGACTGGACATGACTGTCATTGTGGATGGACGGAGGAATGGAGTTGATGAGAAAATGGGTCTCAAATTTGTCGACTGTATCATTGTGCTGTAAGTAATTATAGACTGAGGAACGTTGGTGGAGATCTACCACTCATTTCATTTCTCAGTAGAAACGACATAATCTCTAGAGACACTGACGACTCCCCCCTTGCTTTTTTTTGTGGAGTCGACGATGCAGCTATAACTCTCTTTCTTCTATCTCTTTCCCTCATCTCTCCATGGGGGAGAAAGGGAAAAAGAGAATGAATGAGAATTTTCTCTCTCTCTCTCTCTTTCCCCTCCAAATCTTGTCTTTTTTTCTCCAATATCTTCCGTCAGCGGACCCACTCTCTCTCTCTCTCTTGTATTTTGTATCAGGATTCTGTTTGAAAGAAAGAGAGTGAAATGTAACCAAACAGAAGATGGATTTCTATAAAAGGAGGACTACTTCCGATCCTCCTCCTGCTTTCACTGTCTGAAATGGAATTGCTGGACGAACGATAAAATGATAATACATTTCCCTGTACATACAGAATTTCACTACAGAGAGTATCTGTACCCCCCACAAAAACTTGCATACCCGATTTTTCGGAGATTTCCCTCCCTCTTTTACCATGCCCTTGCAAGTCAAAGTCAATCTAAAAGCTTTTTCCTTTTCTTTTTTTGGGGGTATAAAACGTGTGGCAGGGATTTTTTCGGTTTAGTCCATGGAGAGAAAGAAATGGATGATGAAAGAAACAAGAAAAGGAATATAGATTGAGTTTTTTGGGACTGTCGTATTTTTTAAAAAAAAAATAAAAGGAGGGAGAAAAAAAATACTTTGAAAGATTACCACTCATCATTTATGAATGATTTTTGGGACGGGGTTTTTGACTCCCCTTATTCTTTTTTTTTGTAAAAAAAACGGTTGGGTATTAGAGCTTGAGGGTAGCCCTACTTTCTTTTTGGGGTTGACGAAGGAAGACAAAAGGCGATTACTCTCATTATTCTCTCATGATCTCTTAGTTAACTTGAATTCTTCCTCTTATACCCATTTAACTTTCTCTGGCTAACCCATATTCCATATTTCTCTCGAGACTTTTTTTACTTTGCCTCCACCACTTTCTCTTTTTTTTCTTGGTTCATGCCTCAATGAAAAAAGACAGTTTTTTTTAGTTTTGGGAGTCTATTACCTTGACATTTTCTCTATGTTCGACATTCGGTGATTGCGGGTAGGAGACTGGCTATTTACAAAAGTCATTGGTTTGGTGAAGCCCCGCAATTTCAAACTCCCCTTTTTTTCTTTTCTTCGTATCATTCTACTTTCCCCTTTCTTTTGTGGGCAGTCCATAACAATAACCACGAGTCGAGAAATTGTCATAAAGAAGACGATTTCGGTTAAAGTCAACTTTCTCTTTCTCTCAATTGAGAGACTCTTTTTTTGTCATCCACCATCCACATTGTTCCACTGTATGAATCACACATATGACTTTCTCTATATAATTATATATATATATATAGATGTAGCTTTAATGTAGTGACATAAACTTGTACTTGAAGAAAAAGAGAAAGGAAGTGAAGAAGAGAGAAAGGAGTATGAAATAAGTTAGTTTTCACTTCTTCAACTAAAATTGATACGGCAGAGTGGGAAGTTCAAGTTGAAACACAAGTTTTTTTTGTGTAACCCTTCACATGACAATGACAAGAAAGAGAGAGAGAAAGTTAGGAGAAAGACAAGGCAGGGGCAACAGGCATAAGATGAATCGTCCACAAATCAAGAGAAACGACGAGACTAGAGACCACCCTTGGTCCACAGACGGACTCTGAGAGCATTTCTTTCTCTACCACTATCCTCCTCTTATTTTCTCTCTCCTCGTAAAGCTTTCACTCAGACGCCGTTTGAAGACTTTGGGTAAAAAATGGATTTGAAATGTCTTGGAAAGATTTGTTTGTTTTTCCCCTGTTTACTACCCGCTTTTAGTTGTACACAACTCAAGGTTTTTATTTTTTTATCTCTCTCTCTCTCTCACTTTCTCCCTGTGTGTACAGAGAAACCTTTTGCTAGTCCAGAAAAAAATTCTTTTGATTCCCCTCTGTCTCTTTTTCTTTTAAAAAAATGCGGGGAAGAGAGTGGAAAGGTACGTCGGTTTTGAACGGGAACATGGATGACTGATTTTACCCAAAAGGAAAGCACAATGTAAACTTGTTCTCTTTTTAAAAAAAAACATATGGGAGAAAGTAGTAAAAAAAGAGAAAACACAGTCTAGCCTTAGCCTTCATCATATCCATCATTCCTTTGAAAGAGAGAGAGAGAGAGAGAGAGAGAGAGAGAGTCGCCATCATGGCCACAATGAAAAAGCCCAGTCCGGGCACAATTTATTTAGAGGATCTTAGTTGGTGATAAGAAGACCAAGAGTAAATATACAAAATGTACAAATATTTTTTTAAATCAACACAAAAAAAAGAAAGGAATTTTTTTTCCGAAATGTTGTTTAAACATTAGAAAAAGAGAAAGTTTTTTTGAAGAGACCATCAAAGATCTTTTGCTTCCTCATCAAAATGGTTACAGCTCGATTCGACTGGCAGCTCCTGTGCTCATTTTAAGGAGTTGTTTGTAATTTGAGTTTATTGTATTTTATACCATTTTGCGCTTTCTCTCTCTCTCCTGACTGAGGCTATGGCCGGTGGCTGATGTTGAGAATTTTGTAGTTCTTGAAATGAGTCGATAAAACTGGAGGGTAGTTTAATATGGTCCATGAAGACGTCCGGAGTTGCAAGTGTGGGCCATGTATTTAGATTTAGGTGGGTGCAATTCCCTCATCGTCCCTCTCCTTCCCCTTTTACTCCAAGAGACTCCCCAAGGGCCTTGCATTTCAAATGGATGGTGACTCCAATGAGCTCCTTTCTCTGCACTAAACCAAGTGCCAGCTGCAGTTAAAACGTTTCTCCTTTTTTTTGTCTTGAGATAAAAAAAACGAAATGCTCAACAAGAGCCAAAGTGACCAAGGAGAGTCACAATTTTTTTTGGATTTTCTCCACTTTTTTTTATATGAACTCGTACAATGCATTTTGAGAGCCATGAATGTCCAAATATTTTTTTATATAAATGATACCTTCATTGTAGCCCATTTTTTACTGGAGAAAGTTATAGAGACAAAAGAATCTTTGTTTTTATCTTTTATTTCTACACGTACACAAGTAAAAGACCTTTTACTTTTTTGAGGACTTTCTCTCGTTTCACTGTGTCGACCATTTTTTAAAGGTGTACATTATTAAAATGAAAAGTCATCCTCCATTTTTGTCTTTTCTCTTCCATTTTGAAGAAAAAAAACTTATTTTTTTGCACAACTTTAAATTTCATTTTACTGAAAAAAAAGAAAGTTGTTGTTTTTTTGATAAAATAAATTAAAATTTTGAAACTAAAAATAACCCTCAAAACTTTACAATTTTATTACAACGACTAACGTCTCGTCCCGCTTCATATGGTAAAGAGAGAGAGAGAGAAAATAGAAAGTGAAAGTAAGATGAATGGTCTGTTTGATGTTGAGTGTAAATAGAGAGAAAAAAAATAGGGAAAAAGTTGTTTTCTCTTTGTAATGACAGGTAAAGAATTTTTTTTTTTTGTTGTTTTTTGAGTTTGTCTATGGTCTGTACACAAGAGAAAGGAGGAGAAAGGCAGGTGTTGTGGTGGGTAATAAGTACAACATTTTGGTATTATTACAGTAGTTTAACACAACCAAACAGTCCCATTAGCCATTATGACCCCTAAGGTTACTCTTTTACAATGAACCACCTTTCTCTTCTCAGTGAAAGGAGACATGGCATTGCCACGTGTATGTTAGTGAACGAGATGGTTAAGTATGGACGAGATGAGGAAGAAAATAAAACAAGCGAGAGACAATTGTCATGGGTTTTTTTCCCTTCTCTTTTACTTTCTCTTTTTTTGTGCTTTCACCAATCCTCAAGACCCATCTCTCCGCGTTAATGTAGGATAACAAGAAGAAACTGTCCGTTTACGGGTTGAGCCATGAAGACGTATTTAATGTACTGTCACCTCTCGTCTTTCATTCTCGTTTCTTCTACTTTCACCCAAATAAATGGTCAGAGTCCCCTGTTTTTGTCATTGAAAAAAATACTTGGGGTTGAAAGAAGGAATACTTTGAAATTTACACAGAGTAGAATAGAAAAGAGAAAGTCCTCACTTTCTTTTTTTGGGGATGATGTAGGCCTCCATGTAACAAGTTCATTCAAAGTCTCATTGTTATTTGTGGAGTTTTTCTCTCCCCTTAATGGTGAAAGTAGTTCCTGTCTAGTTCAAGTAGATAGTCTCCTTTCTCCCACAAAGTTTACCAAGTTTTTAGAAAAATGCTTTCTTTTGGAGAAAGAGAGGGGAAATGTGCTTCGCCTTTCTTTTTCTTTCTTATTTTTTTGTGGAGACTTGGGACGGACTACATATTAAGAAAGCTCAATAGTTTTTGCATAATCAACATAATTTTATTCTAATTTCATTTAACTTATACGATCTCTCTAAGACTAATTATAAAAATTTGTTTTTCAACTTTATTTTTAATGAACATGTGTTCACACTTGTTAAAAAAGTATTTTATTTAAATGAAATTATTTTTGTTGATTTTTTTTTCATAATTAAATATTTTAACTGTTTTAGGAAAGGAAAGATTGGGGAAATGTTTCTCACTATAATTATATTCAAAATGGAAATATTGCCATTTTGTGTATTGCATGCACTGTATATTTATGAAGTGAATAGATTGCCTGGCACTTTATTTTGTCTATTGATAAAGCTTGTGACTGTCTTTCAAGCCATGAAAATAATTTATACACTTCGATTCACCAAATCCAAGTTAAATCTAACATGTAAATTATTTTTCATAAAAAAAACTCTTTACCAAATTGTCCTTGATATTGACAACCAAATAAAGTCTTATAGAAATTGTATAGGTATTTCACATCATTAAATAATTATTTGCCACGTGGCCATCACCTTTCAAAATGTAGAGATTATTTTCTTCTCTAATTAATTGAAAACTTGTTCTTTTTTTCCAAAGGATGAAAGTTTTTATCAAGTCTAGTTTTTATCTGTCTGGGTGATAGACAAGAGAAAAGAAAGTTGATTTGAAAAAAAAGAATAAAAATAAGAAAGCATGTGTACAAATTAAACTGAGAGTAGTCAACTTTCTCTCCGTGACTTTTTCTTTCAATTAATAAAAGTAACGGGTTGATTATGAAAAACATGACATGTAAAATTAAATTTTAAAAATATTAATAAATATATTAATAAAATATTAATAAAATAAAATCAAAAATATTTTTTATATTTTGAAAATCCTCATAAAATAATTTTCATCTTTAATTTCACACTAAAATTAATTTTCAAAATAATTAATTTGGAATTAAATAAAAATCCGTCCACTTCCGTTACATCTTAGGTAAAAAATAAAAATGTTGATAATGAAGGAGCTTACAACTAAAGAGAAAGTGGGGAAAAAATGTTTTAAAATTAATTATACATGCTGTCTATATACATACGGTCTATATCTATATATAGACCAAAAGAGAAAGGGAGAGAAAGTGTTCAAGTATTAGCTATTACTCCAAGTACAAGTTACCTCATTTAGAAAAATGTTTTTTTTGACAAAATAATTCTATTGGTTCCTTTTAAACATGATGACATACAAAAAAATCCTTTTTTTCACTTTCTCTCCACACAAAAAAACTCGTTACATTCTTCAACTCTCAAGAAGTTAGACACAGACAGAGAAATTTTAGTCCTTTCTCTGAGTGGAGGGCTAAGTCAAAATGATGACTAAGACTGAAAATGATAAAAGAGAGGATTATGAAGGAACGTAGGTTACGGGATTTGGGGTTTGAGAACTTGACTTCAAGATGATTATATTGTAATGAGGGCACATAATTATATATAAAACTTTCATATTGACAGTCTATAAAAAGAAAGGGAGAGACAGAGAGAAAGTGGGGGAAAGAGCTCTTCATATAAGTTCAAAGGAAACAGAAGAAGGGAAGAGGAGGAGGAGGGGGGAACATTGACAACAAAAAATTGTAACTGATCCTCCATGCGCCCACACACTCTCTCTTCTAAATAAAGGTGAAAGCCGCAACATGGGAAAGTAGGGGAAGGAATGTGTTTGGGATTATTATCGGGAGCCATTGCGTATCGAGTGGTTAATCTTTAGCCCGTATGTCAATGCCATGAGCTCTATCCGTGTCTCTAGTATGTACATGCCATGCTTTTGTATTGAGAGAGAGAGAGAGAGAGAGAGAGAGAGAGAGAGAGAGGGAATATCAATGGATTTTTTGTGTACCTTGACAGATCATCTCATACAACTCTCCTCGAGGCGGTGTGAGTGTTCTAACGGAGAAAGGCGAGACGACCACTTCCTATCTTCTGGTAATTTTTTTTTACATTAAAAATTAACTTTTAATTATATTATACATTATTTTCTGTATTTTATTCCCATTCTTTCAGATTCAACAAGCAAAACCGACCGACACGGGTCGATATTCGTGCACTCCTAGGTAAGGTTTTTTCATTTATTTTTTTTGTGTCAAATTATTCTGTCTATTCACAGTTCACAGTAAAATATATTGTGCACACAATTTTTTTTTGTAGAGTACACAGTTTGTATTTTTATACACACTAAAAATAAATATTATTTATTTATCTTTATAATTAAAAGATAGTAAAACATTCAATTTTTTTTAAATGACATTGAGTAAACCACATCAACTATTTTACCTATATAAACATTAGCTAAACTTTTATTTGAAAAGAGTCTCAACTTTTAAAAAATTTGAGGATTTTTTTTTGGCAACTTTTTCAAGGCTAATGGAGTCACTATTTAAAAAGAAACCTAGTTTTTCAAAAAAGAAAAAAAACAGTTGCAAAAAAAAAGTTTGACATTTTACTCATAAATTTTTTATAAAGTAATAATTTCTACAGAAAAAGAAAAACCACAAAAAACAATATTTTACATGTAAAGAAAAAGAAAAAGTTTAATTAGAAATTTCTCAGTTGAGAGAAAAAAAAGGACTTGTATAATTTTGTGTGATGCTTGATCATGCATACAAAGGTGTAAATTCAATGCATAAAGTAATAGAACACTTTTTTTATTCTAAAAACATAGAAACAGAGCATGCATAAAATTTCCACACGAGTACCCTCCCAATTTTCTCTCTCTCTCTTTACTTTTTGTACCATTTTTTGTGAAAAATATTAGACATTTTTTTCATTGCAAAGAATACTTGTAAAAGTAAACACAAAAATTGATGCATCTTTTATGCACTAAGCCATCACCAAACAGGAAAAACGTGTCTTGTCAAGTTATTAACCCTCCCCCTCCCACGTTTTCTCCATTTTATATAAAGACAAGAAGTAAAAGCAAAAAATAGACTCAAAAAATTTTTTTTCTTCTCCAAACAACTTTCTCCCCCTTTTAAATGTTTACTCTTGACTAAAAGAAAAGAGAAGGAACAGGTTGTACAATTCTCATAATTATTTTTTCCAACTTAAAAAAAATATTCTTCTTCAACTTTCACAAAAAGAGAAAGTCCCACCATTTCTCCTTACTGCGTAGAGTAAGAATGTATTTTGTATTTGCATTCCAAAATAAAACTTTTATTTTAATTTTCTCAAAAAATATAAAAACCTTTCCACAATTCTCCTTTTTTTCATGAAGACACTCAAAAAAGTGACAGTAAAGAGAAAAAGTGTGTACAGATTTTTTATGAAAATTAACTGAATTAATATTAATTTTTTGTCTCCCTCTAGCAATGCCGCATCGCACTCTATATTCGTCCACGTATTACAAGGTAAAAAGTCATTTAACAAAATTTTTCATTAATTACATCATTTCATTTTCCTTTATCCCATGGTGCCTTTCACCCCACATAAAAAGGAGTGAGAAAGGGGGCGAGGGGCAAAGAAAAAGTTGCGATGGGAGCATACAAATGAGTGAAAGTACACAGATATAAACGTTATATGGAATATTTTGTTGGAGTTGGGCCATAGATGTGGAGAAAGTATAGTGATGATCATGACCAAGAGAAAGTTATCTGTATAGCTCGAGTAATTTCGTGTGTGTGTGTAATATCATCATGATCATATTTCCGGCTTAACTCAAATCTCCTTGTGACCTCTTTCCGCCCATAGCAAACGGCTCTCACTCTTCCCTGTTAAAACAGCCAAGGGAATAAACCAAGAGAGAGAAAGACTCACAAGCGCTTTTATTGTGAAATGAAAGTAAAATGGGAACAACAGGGAAACGTTCCCCTCTCTCTCTCTCAATGTTACCCAATCCAATACAATATTGATCATCTGATCTCCAGGAGGGGGAGGAAAAGGAGAAAAAATAACAATTTTTTTTGAAGGGAAAGTGCTCTGAGTTATAATGGGATTGGCATGGTGGTTAAAAGTGAAAGCGGTGGTTGTGTGTGGATGTGGTTTACTAGAGAGAGAGAGAGAGAGAGAGAGAGAGAGAGAGAGAGAGAGAAAGAGGAGAAGAAGAAGGGAAGACTCAATGCCATGGCCAGAATAGAAAAAGATGAATGGGATGGGGAAAAGTATGAGAATGGAGAAAAGAGACGTCGTGTCAAGTTCTCTCCTTTTTCGTTTCTATGTCTACCAGTTTTTCAGAGAGAGAGAGAGAGAAAGATGCGAATTGGTGAGAATTTGTAGGTTACTGTGGCTCCCTTTCTCTCTCATTTTTTCTCTCTTGTTGGTTTGGTTTGTGGATCATGATGAGTCTCGCTTGTACTTTGAAAAAACTTATCTCTCCATAGAAAAGGTTCTCCTTTTTCCTCCAAAACCGCCTTTCCCTTTCCCCTCTCTTGCTACAATTTCTTCTATGCTGACCTATCTTACAAGTTGAATAAAGTTTCCTCTTGACTCTTTACCATAGAAATTTTACACTTGTTCCTTTGTCCTCCCCTTCCCCTAATTTTATCTCTAGCCATCTTCCTCCCCTCCAATTTTTGGTGTCTCCACAACTACGAGCGTCTCTATCTTTCTCTCTCTCTCTCTTGCATAGGAGAAGACTGTGAATTGTACAGATGGTGACTGCAGTGGCGAAAGAGACTGTAGCAAACTGGGCACAATTGTCGTTATACCGGATCCTCCCTCAGAGAGAGAAAGGGGAGAGAGTTTTTGGGATAAGAAGAAGAAGAAGAAGAAGAGGGGGCTGAGCTTCATTTGCATGAATAATGGTGAATAATGAGAACGTGAGAAGTTGAATAAAAGCTCGCCTAATTGCCTGGGATACATAAATTACGAATGAATTATCCAGAGCCCCCAACTCCATTTACATTTTCTTTCTCTTTTCCCTCCAAAAGAGAAAGTAAGAGAGAGAGAGAGAGAGAGAGTTGGGTGTGGATTTTGAATTCAACATTCATTCTGGTTCTTTAAGTACATTCGTTCACATTCACATTCCCTCCATGGTCCTCACTACTTCGTATTCTCATTCCTTGCCTCCATTATGATAAGAATAAAGCAAGAGAGAGAGAGAGACCATCACACTCGCCATACCAAATACCACAAGCCCGGTAAGGAAAAGTAATGCTAAATACCCCCCACACAGAGTCAAAGAACCCACACTAAACAACAATACAACGTTGAATATACATCTTCCCTTATGTACCCATCGAATATGGAAAAAGCTAGACCAAACCCTCAACCACACACCACACAAATTTCCTCAGCAAAATTCTTAAGTAAAAAAAATATATATATGTATAAAATACCCAAAGAAAGTTTAGCCAGTCAAGCGAGTTTTACTCGTACGAGTCCCTCTTTCTCCATGAATAATAATCTTGACGTTAACTTGCGTCATGTAAGGTCACGCGATCACAATCCCCCCTTCTTGCTTTCTCTCTCTCTACTCTCTATTACTTTCACTTGCAATTGGACACACAAACTAAAATGGAGTACAGGTTGCCCATGTATTTTGTCTCTATAATAAATTTTCTATGTATAGAATTAACAAGGGAGCTAGGAGAAAGAGGAGGGGGAGAAAATTATATAAAAAGTAAAAGTTTAACTATTGTACAGTCTATATCATCTCCATGGAAAGTGTGATGGAAAAAGAATTCACAAGTGGAGAAAGTCAAGTATTCCCTTTCTCCCTTGACTGTACACACAAAACACATTGAATACAAACAAAAGTCTTACTGAGGAATCGACAAAGCCAGTTTCTCTTTTTTCCCCTTTCTTTTCTTTCATTTTTAAATATTTTCGTGAAGAAAACTAGTGTTAGGAAAGAAAAGAGAAAGGAGAAAGATGTACAAAAATATTTTTAAGGACACTTTGTGAATACAAGACTCCTTCCTTTCTTTCTAAAAAAAATTCTTCCTTATCCTTTCATCATTTGTCAAATATAGTACATATATTTGAGGTCTATGTACTGTAGAGAGACAGAGAAAGATGAGACACTTAAAAAAGAAAAGTAAGAGAAAAATAAATAATATTCACCTTTAGAGAAAAAACGTGTAAAAATTTATAAATTGTAGGGAAAGAGACACAAGAGAAAGTTTATAACTATGGACAAGTAACAATTATACTATAAAAAAAATATTTTATAGAGTAAGTGAGTATATTTTTCAAAAAGAAAGTTGTAGAAAAAAAGATACAAGTTGAGTACAAGTGAATAAACGATTGTCCCCTTTTCTTTTGCCTAACTTTTACTTTGACTTCCTTTTCTCTCTCTCTCTTGTTGTTCGAGTAAGGTAGATGGAGGAGGAGAAAGAAGATGTTTGTGTAGAGGTTGAGTAACATAATTTTTTCTTGAGACTTTCTCTATTTATTCGGATTGGCTGCTCCTGTTGTTGATAGGAAGGGGATGGTTGGAACTTTAGTTGATTTGCCTGGGAGTTGAAACTTTTCTGTCCTCTTTTTTCTTCTCAAGTCTTACAACGGGGTAAAACTCCAAACGAGATTGAGGTTCCTCTCTCTTTGGTGGAACAGCCATGCTATTCTCCAATCGGCCATCATCATAATCCGAATTCGGGTGTGTACAGTAAATAATACGTTGCATATATACTCTAACATTTGTACAGTCAAACCAGCCATCCATTTCTTTTTTTTTCTCCTTCTCCTTAGATTAGATTATTTCTTACCTTACAAGAACAGCTTTTTTCTGTCCTCCATCTTTTCTCTCTCTCTATTTTTCTACTAGTTACCATCTCCAGTTTTTGAAAGGGGAAAAAAAGCATAACTGGATTTGATGGTCGTTGGACTGTGAAAATATTTTTGTCAACGGCATTGAGACATGCCAACATTTGGATTTGATTCCGACAAGATAGATAGACAAGGTAGATGATTGTGTGTGTAGGTACAGGGAGAAAAAATGTACCTTTTCTGAGAAATATATGTAATACCTTTCTCTTTTTTATATATATATGTATATATGTATGAGTAAATTGACTTGAGCCACGCTCTTATTTTCGATATAGATTTACAAATATTTACATTGGAAAAATGTAAGTCGGTGAAAGTCTTATATATCACAAAAATCCTCATATAATTTCTCTACCACTCTCTTTTTTTCCCCTCTCTCTCTCTCTCTTTCATATCCTCCGATTTGAGATAAATGTAAAAGAACAAGAGGAATCAAAATAACAAGTTGAAAAAAAATACTTTTGAATGTAGAGAAAAAAAATGGTTGCTTTTTTTTCTTGAAAAATATTATTTTCTTGGTATTCAAACTTTTACATGTACATATTGTAGTAAAATATATAAAATAATATATATAAATAAAATCCCTCGTCTGCTTTCTCTCTCTCTCTCTCTTGGTGACTTTATGGTCTCATATTTCCATGTGTGTGTGTGTGTGTGTGTGTACATGTAAAGTCACCTTTTATTTAGAAGTGAAAGGTAGATTATTGATTTGAAGCATGAATTTTCTCAAGTTACAATTTACACAGAGAGAAAGTAAAAAAATAAAATAAAAAAGAAAGGGAGGAGAGAGAAATGGTACAAATGGATTGTTCTAAGCCTATTTTATTTCATTGCTTTTCACTCAGTAACTTTCACCCAAGGATGGGTTTGTGAGTCAAGTGACTGAGAGAAAAGTGAGTGAGCGGGTTTTAAAAGGGGAAGGAAAAAAAAGGATTGAAAAGTATGAGCTATACACAAGGATGAATAACACTTTGCATGCCAACTCCGATTTGTTTATTTATGGGAGAGAGAGAGAATTGGATATATGCCATTTTCCATATTATGTACATAATAAAGTCTATCGAAGAGAAACCATAATAATAATACTTTCCCCCATTAACCCTGTAACTTTAGCTCTCTCCCACTTTTACACATGTACATAAATATGTACCACTACCTACAGCAAGCAAGACGTCAGAATCCCTCGAGCTGTACTTAGTCTCCCTTTTGCTAATTTTACAACAAAAGATTTTCTACACACACACTCTCTCTCGCTCTCCTATATGTACACTTATGGAGGTTCCCTCTTTCACTTTGAATTAAATTCCACATAACTTTCTCATCCAAAAAGCCTTGTGTAAATGGAAGCTCAGAACACTGTGTGGGGAAAGTGAAAGGTGAAAGGGGAAGCCTTGGAGCTTTTTTTACACGTCAAATTTCTACTTAGAGAAATTTCATACTATTATTTTTTTTACAATAATTTTAATATTATTTGAAACGGAAAGCGTACCATGGGAGTTTTTTTTAGGGGAATTACATCAACAAGTTTTTTTATAATATAATGTACATGCATTTTAAATTTAATTTAATTTTTTTTTAATTTACAGGAGAGTTGCCGGCTGCCTTTCAAACGGGAGTGAGCAGCACCCAATTTCCACTCAGTTTTTGTCTACTCATAAGCGTGATTCTAACTTATGTGACATCCTAAGGCATCCCTCTTATTATTTTTTTGTGTCTTTAATCCAATTTCATTTTTTACTACAAAAAAAAGACTTGCTATATATATACATACATTAACTACTTTATTGTTTCGTCAAAAAAAACATGTTAGACTTAATGACAGAGAAAAGTTGTTTTTTTTGATGGAGAAAAGAATCATTCTCAACAAATTATAAAAAAAAATATTTCTCGTCGTCGTCAAAATTGTCTCTCTGTCTACAATTAATTTCTCAATGTTTTACGATGAGTGTTGATCGTGTCATTAAAAAAAACAATTTTATATATATATATAAAAAAAATGAACAAAACCTTCCGTCTATAAAAGAAAAGGCTGGTGTTGTGTGTGTTATTATGTAGACGAGCTTTTTTCAAAAGAAAAAGACTCCATTCCTCTTTCACCCACCAAACTACGTCTGTCCTCCTTCAAAAAAAAAACATTTTGTCAACTCAGTTTTTTTTACAAAAAAAAGAAAACATCAATCTGCAGAGCTGTGAGACTCAAAATCAACTTTTTTTACACTGGATTGAAGAATTCCTCATAAATTGAATTGACTTTGAGAGGAAATTTGGGTTTGACGCTAACACACAATTTTGAACCACCAGAAATAAAATAAAAAATTCTTGTTGTGTCTGTGGATTGTGTTGTTCACCTTTTGAAAAAAATGGAAGACAAGAAATATCCGTCAACTCCTTCTCAAATGACAAAAAACTTGGTGACAATTGACAATATCCTGTGAATGTAACTACAGTCAAAAAAAGGGACAAGATTCTGATTGACATGAAGATTCAAAATTTGAAGGTGTATCCCCAAAATTCTTTTTCTGGGAAATAAAAAAGAGAAATTAATTTCTATAGAAATACATTCAACATTCAATGAATGTGACTCCACATTTTAGTATAAAAAAAAAGTCACTTTCTAATTAGACTGGAGAGAAAAAGGATTGAAAAAAGTTTTTTTTGGAGTCTCCCCCTCCTTTGCTCCCCGTGCCCCCCCCCCCTCAAAAAAAAGAATAAAAATAATACACAAAGATGAAAGCAAAAATATCAACTTTCTCTTCTTGACACCATTCACTCTTTCCCTGGAACAGAACCAGACTATCTAAAAAAAATGGAGAGTCAGAGAGACAACTCACATGACCCCAATGAGAGAGATGAGAGAGATGTAGAGAAAGCAAAAAAAAACTTTTATTATGAAAGCTTTCTCTTTTCTCTCCTAACCTATCTCTCTACTATATATCTACATATATATATATATATATATATATGAAAAAAAAACTTTCTACATGTTTATACGTAAGTTTAGGATGACTATGATGAGATTCTCTATTCTTTTTTTTGGGTGTCTATATCTATATATATTTTAAAAAAAATCTACAAAAAAAAATCACAACAGAGAAATGGACGAAGATGGAGTACAATCTCCATGAGTTTGATGTGTGTGCTACGTCTTTGCGTGATACACGTACAACAATATGTCTGGATGTGGTTTCGAGTGGCAAGAGAAAAAAAACCTCAGAAGATTATCCCTCATTTCCCTTCAGGTTCTTCTTTTGTGCGTGCGTACCAGTTTTTTTTTCGAGATAAAAAAAAGGAGAACATATATGGACACTTGTACATATGTACCATGAATATCAAGACACTAAAGTACACTGAAGACTCAAGACTCGGAAGAATATTTTGATTGACTTTGAGTCCTCCCCCCTACCAACCACCAGCCACCATCACCAAGAAGAAAAAAAAACCTCAGAATTTAGACTGAGAAAATGAAGGGAAAGTGCAATGGTGCTATATTAGTGTTTAAAAAAAACTGTCTACATGATATAGAAAAAATATTCCACAAGAATAAAAAAAAAGAGAAAGGAATTTTTCTCCTTTCTCTTTCTCTTTTTTTCTCCCAATTTCATGATCTTGTAATGAACCCCTCCTCCCCCCTCCCTTCCCTGTCTTGATCATTAGGTTAAAGTTGATGAAAAGGGAGAGGGGGGATTTCTCCTTGTAGTACAAAATATCATCATTATCTTTTTTTTGGATGTATGGACTGGGGGGGGGGGGGAAGAGAAAGGAGAGAAAGTTGTACAGTCTCTCACTTCTTTTGTCCGAGTAAAGGCCACTCCGTCACTTAAGATTAATGTACCTTATGCGTGTCTCTCTATCTTTTCTCTCATGCCACCAACTAAAAATGATTACAAAAGGAGAAAGCCAACAAGAAAAGAAAAACTGTGTTCATGTGTATGTATATGTACAGTATAGTGTGACGTACACTATGGAGAGAAAAAGGGTTGGCTCTTTAATCAAAGAAGCTAATTGTTTAATTAATTAATTCCTCACGTTCTTCTCTCTCTCTCTCTCTCTCCATCAAAACCCACCTCCACCCTTTTATGCCCTTGGTCAACTAAACAATAGACAAGAAGGAGGGGGACCTAGACAGCCAGAGAGAGAGAGAGAGAGAGAGAGAAAGTTGGGTGAAATTGGGGCTAAGGAAAAAGTTTGTCCATTAGTAAATCAACCAAATCCACCAAAAAATTTTTGTTTTATTTTCCTTTCCCTTCATTAACCTTTTCTTTCCCCTCCCAACCTTCTCTCTCTCTCTCTCTCTCTTGCCTTTAGAGAACAATTTCTGTAATAAAAAAAAGAGAAAATAAAACCGCCAATCAACTTTCCTTTTTTTATGAAACAAGAGAACAGAGGGGAGGAGGGTGAAGGAAGAGAAAGTTAAATAAATAAGAAAGCTGGATAAAACAAAAAAAAGAAAATTAATGATATGGTAACACAACTGACCACTCAATAGAGTCTAAAAATACATGACGAAAAAATGGACGAATGGACAGGTGACAGTGGGACACCTCATCCATTGTGTAATCATTTGTGTCCATCGTACGTCCAATGGATTCCTTGACATCCGTCAACTCTAGTCCTTTTGTTCCCAATTTTTTCCTTTTTTGGCGAGATAAAAACAATGTCAAAAAAAACTCCCCAAAATGGCAAAAACAACAAAAAGGAAAAAATAATTTATTGTGACGTATCATGTCACACCACAGCCAACAACCCAAAGAGCCGAAAAAAATGAGAGTAGAAATCTTGATTAAGCCACCAAAAAAAGAGAAAAATAAAGAGATATAATTGAGGACAATAGTTATTAAGTTGCCAGCTCCAAAAAAGGACTTTCATTATTGTCACATGTCCACCATGACATGAATACTCTGTCATTGTCCAACCACGCAAATGGGCCCACAAGAAGAAAAACCTAATAATTGAAAATTATCCCATCCCCTCTCCTCTCGATGTTCTACTTTAAATCCTCTTGAATCATTGACAAAAAATTGTGACCATGCCAAAAAATGTGCATGAAGAAAAAAACAAGTCTTAATGACGTCATCTAATATCAAGAATCGTCAAAAAAATTAATTCCATTAGAGACTTTTTTTTATTTAAAAATAATAAAAATATATCTTCTATCTTTATGAATGATTACTAGATTAAATGATGGTTACCTGAAATTTAATCCTAATTATGCTAGAGAATTGTCCTTGAAATATTACTATGTAGTAGCCCTATTTAACTCGTATGACCACACTTGTTTAAAGCGCAAACGCATGTCCAGCAAGTCCTCGCCTAGCCCTTAAAAGTTATGCCTCATTCTGTCCGAAGATCGATTTGCTAATCAAATTTTCATGTTCATATGTACATATTACATGGAAAGGGAAATGAAACAAAATTTAATTTCATTTTTGTTGAATGGGTGGGTGGGAGTAATATTTCAAGGACAATTCTCTAGCATAATTAAGATTAAATTTCAGGTAACCATCATTTAATCTAGTAATTGTGCATCGAGAATTGTCCTTTTTATATTACTATGTAGTTGTTCAAAGCTAAGCAAATCGAATAAGAAAACGATACAAATTCCAACAAAAGCTGTGGAGAACAGAGTTCTTGTTCAAGGCACCTGAGACAATTTATTGAAATAAACTTAATGAATAATAATTAATTCAAAAATATTGCAAAAATATTTGAATTGTACGTAGTATTGCATTGTAATGATTATTAATGATTCAATACAGCATTAGCAAGTTAAGATCTTTCATCCAATGGACGATTGTAAAAATTTGCAAAAGTCTGAGAGGCTGGGGTCCACCCAGCCGTTTTCTTGATTGTCTCAATATTAACGCCTTTCCGGAAAGCAGTTGAGCTGGCAGCATGTCCTGAACGTTGTCCTGAAAATATAGAGGAATCAATGCCACATTCATTAAATAGTGATTTGAGCCATCTACTTATAGTTTGTGCCGAAACTGGATGATGGGGCTTATTTAAGCTCAAAATTAAATTCGTCTCATTTCCTCTTATATCTTTAGTGCGATTTATGTATGCACTTAAGGTTCTGGCGGCACATACATTTTCTTCATTAAAGAAAGGTAAGTATAAATTCGGTTGGGGTCTTCCTGGGGCAGAAGTCTTGATCAATGCTGGGACTCGTATATCAATACCCTCTGTCCCAACAATGATATTGTCAATTGTAATTTTAGAAAATGTTTGTACTCTATGAGCTGTTGCTGATGCCCACAAGCCCACCAATTTTGTTGTGATGTTGGATAACAATAAGCTTTCAAGAGGATAGAGAGATTTAAAATGTTCCAATACTGGTTTAGGATCCCATGAGCTCTCATATCCTGGACGTGGTGGCTTTAAAAACATCACGAAAATATCTTGAAAGCAAAGGATCAGTTGTCAAGTCAAGACTGGATATGAGAGACAATGCTGATCTAGTAGTGTTAAGAGTACTATAAGAGGCTCCATTTTCTATTAAACTCTGCAGAAATGAAATAATTTCAGGAATTGACGATTTGATCAATTTATTTATTTGACATTAATTCCACCAATTTTTTAATGACGATGTATATTGATTGAGTGTGGAAGTTGTCAAAGATGATATTACCGTATTTATACTATTAAGTGGCATCCCCTTTTTTAAGAAGGCTTGCCGGATAATTTTCCTGCCACCAGGGTAAGTGATGCTGCTTGGGGATGATGATTGCTAAAATCAGAAATCAAAAGATCATTGGATGGTGAGAATATAATTGAATTTTCAATTAGCATTCATTGAAATAAAGGAAACCACGGTTGAGTTGGCCATAAGGGAACTACCACAATACCTTGAGCTTTCTCTCTCATAATTTTTTGCAATACCCTTGTAATCAATGCAAAAGGACGGAAAGCATAAAAATATTTACCCTTCCAAGATATTGTGAAAGCGTCAACACACATGGCATTGGGGTCTGGTAGCCAACTTATGTATAATTTGGACTTTGCATTAAGCATTGTAGCAAGTGGATCAATTGAAGGGGTTCCTAGTTTCATGCATATACTATTGTATGCATAATTATTAAGAGCCCATTCGTAATTATTTTTACTTGAGCGTGATTCCCGATCTGCTCTGTAATTATCAGCTGAAGTGATATGTGAAGCAAATAACCATATATTCCTTGCTTCACAGCATTGCCAAATTTCTCTAGCTAATTCGCTTAGTTTGGGAAATTGTACGCTACCCATTTTATTTATGTATGATAATGTAGTAGTATTATCAATACGGAGTAGGATAGAACAATCTTTCATTGATCTGGCCAATGATTTTAATGCGTAGAATACTGCTAGCAGTTCTAGATAGTTGATATGGAACTTTGATTGTTCTCTTGACCAGAAGCCATGCGTTTTGACATTTTCTAAAACTGCATCCCATCCCGTCAATGAGGAGTCAGTTTCAATTGTTGATTCAAAACCATGATTTATAATAGAATTATGACAGCTTGGGATATTTTTAAGCCACCATAGTAAATCAGCCTTAAGCTCAGGTGACAAATTCATTTTCTTATCAAATTTCCCATTGAGTAGTAAAGCTAAATATTTAGCTCTCTCAAACGACTTGGTATACAAATGACTGTACTTGACTGCAGGACATAATGAATTTAAGGAGCCAATCAATTGAGCAAATGTACGAATTGTACATTTGTCAAGTTTAAGAAATTTTAAAATTTTTGAAATTAATTCCGTTTTACGTGGTTGTGTAATGGAAATTGTCATACAATTTGAATTAAATACAAACCCCAAAAATTTGCATTCTTGTGATGGAGTTAACATTGATTTCTTGTAATTAATTACAAAACCGAGATATTCCAGAATTTTTATAGTTCCTGTAATATTCTCATACCATAGTATGTATTTGTTGCCTAAACAAAACATATCATCAATGTATATCATTGACAGTTGACCCCTAGCTCTCAAATACTTCATGACTGGTTTCATTAATTTTGTGAATGCATAAGGTGCCGTTTTTAGGCCGAATGATAAGCAATTAAATTCATAAAGCTTGGATTTATATATAAATCTAAGATATTTTCTATGAGATGGGTGTATAGAAAGCAGGAAGTATGCATCCTTTAGATCTATCGTACACATATAACATCCTTGTGTTATTAACTTTGATGCTGTCCGATAGGCTTCCATTTTAAAATGAAAGTCAGCCAGATATTTATTTAATTTCTTTAAATTCAAAATGAATCTATATGTACCATTTGGTTTAGGTACTAGAAAAATAGGAGATATAAACTCCCCATCACATGGCTCACATAAGGAAATTGCACCTTGAGAGAGCATGGTTTGTATTGTACTTGCCATATGCATATCCTCCACATGATATAACACGGGCGACTGCAGTCGAGTTGATTGTGTAGGGTTGGAGGTAAAGGGCAGCTTATATCCCTTTAGCCAACTCAACACAACGTGGTCCGTTGTAATTGATTTCCAATTTTTTAAATAATATTTAAGTCGACCGGCATGACTTACATTAGTTATTGACGGCCCCTCTTGTAGTTCTTCTTGTTCTGTTGTCCTTGTAGTTGTCCCTGTTGATGTTCTTGTCCTTGTAGTGACCCTTGTTCTTGTTGAAATTCTTGTACTGCCCGCCCGACTTGGACCCCCTCTTGTCCGAAGTTGACGGGCGTCGGGAGTTTTTTGACACATTAAAACCTGATGTACCTGCCCCTTGAGATGACTTAGCCTTTGGTCTATTGTCATCTTTTTTGATTTCATCCCCGTCTTTTTGAGTGTCTTACAGGCTTTATACCTATCACTCAAGTCAGTACCGTAGAGGGTTGAGTCAATAGTTGACTTTTCACATGCCAATTTTAATGTCTCATAATTATTGAGACATATAAATGACCTCCGTGTCATTAATAAGGCATGATGAGTGTCTTCCATTAGTTGGCCATCATCAGTAAGAGATTTAAACACGGAGCCAACCCATGGATTCCATTTTCCCTCTACATTGGTAATAGTGGTTAATGCATTTGCAATGGCAGTTAGACCACAACCAATTCGAGTCTGAAAGGCTTTCTGATAACAATTCTTTCTGATATGAGGTTGACTCATTATAAGCTCTATCTCTGTATTTAACATAGGTCCACATACAATGGAGAGATTTGCAGGAGGAGGGTATGAGTCCATGAACTCATCTCTCTCTTTAGTCTCTAGGCCATCGGATATAATTTCCCCCCAAATAGCGGCAAAATCATCATGTATGGGTGGCCCCTTGATGACAATTTTCTTTTTGGATTGACCCACAAAAGCTATGAATTCGTCTGGAATCGGTGCACTAACCACCAGAATATCCTCATTGTCTTTTTCACTTGATTTGGAACGAGATCTGGATGGGCGAGTAGACAAAACAGACTCACTTTTATCCCTTGCCCTATCTCTTCAATTAGGGTCTACAGGAGATATTTCCTTGGATTTTGAACGTATCCTATCTCTGGGATTAGGATTACGTAATGGTGAACGTTCTCTGTCTCTTGGACTAGGAGTACGTTTTGGTCTTGTCGTACGTCTCTTTTTGTCTCTATAACTACGACTCCTGGAACGATATTTTCGTTTATATTTGAGATCTCTAATACTTCCTTGCTTCCTCTAGTTCCCTTGATGATGATGAAAATGAACGGTCACGGCCCATAATGCTGTTAAAATTTGCATTAAATAAAAATTTGCCATGTGTTAGAAAAATACTTAAATTCATGGAGTCAAAATGGACTCGTTCATCTATGCTCTAAAAGAGCCCTTAAGTTCCCCCCCCCCTCCGCCATGATGGTGAAACGGTGAAGAGAAAAAATAAAATGATTTTTTGTATAAATTTTTTGGATAAAATATTTTTTACCAAGTGGCAGGACTTTCGCAGTCCTTATTTTATTTGATCCGATATATACCTTTACCGTAGTACAGGGATTCTTGAATTCCACCGGATGGATGAGATTGTATCGTTTTTAAAGAATATTTTGATAAAAAATATGAGACACTTTTTTATGGTGAGTGTGACACACGAAACACAAAAGAGAAGAATGAGGCATAACGTTTAAGGGCTAGGCGAGGAGGACTTGCTGGACTTGCTTTTCGCTTTAAACAAGTGTGGTCATACGAGCTAAATAGGGCTACTACATAGTAATATAAAAAGGACAATTCTCGATGCATAATCAAAGATTTGAAAATAAGGGAGAATTTAATTAAACCCCCTGGGGGGAGAAAGAAAATGATTCAGATCCAAATCCAATTTTTTTTGGCCACAATTAGTATCCCTTAAAATAATCACTTCACGTTTGTGGTTTGCGTGACCGCATTCCCCGAAAAAAAAATTCTTTTTATTAAACTTTCACCTTACTCCAATCCATGGGGGGCTATTTACAAGAAAGGGAGAGAGAAAGGAGAAAAGAAAGTTAATGTACAAGTTTTGAATATGAAGCCAAGAGAGAGAAAAAAAAGTTTTTTTTTTGTGTGTGTGGATAAAATGAAGAATAAATTTTTAATTACTAATTAATTTTTTTATACGTGAATAATAATTGTTATTCTTTGATATAAACAAAAAAAATATACTTAAAATATCCGCTGTATCACATGTGATGAGATGAGATGTGTAATTGTTGTATGATAAATTATTATATTAATATTTAGTTATTAAAAATGATGACATTAAAATTAATAAGATAATTTAGGTTAATAGTACTAACATAATTATATATGTAGGTAATTATAAGTAAGTATAAATAATTATAAACAGGTGAACAAATTAAAATGATATTTAAATTTTAATTAAATGGAATTTCTAAATTAACAGTATAAATTAAATGGTTATTATATATATATATTATTATTATATATGGTCAAAGCCAATATTGTTGAGCATGCTGGTAGCTAAAAGAGAAAAAAAACAATCTGCAAAACTAAAAACAATTTGTTACCTAATGTATGATTGATATTGTCAAAAAAAAAAGTTGATGAATGATTATTAATTATAATTAATTGTACATTGTAAATGAAAAAAGGGAGAATTCTGATGAATGTATCATTAAACATTTTTTGGGCTCTATAATTAATAGCTAATATACATATATATACATATATACGATTATTTTGTTTTGACCATTTCTCTTGTTTTTGAAAATAAAAATGTCAAAAAGAATTTCTGCAACAATTAAAATATATTTTATTTATTTATTTTTTTTTGCTTTTTTGTGCAATCAAGAAAAAAGACGACAAGAAGAAAGTTTAGACAATTTTTTTGATTAGAGGAATTGAAAGAGAGTAAAAGAAAAGTTTCATTTAAATTTTAAAAAAAGGAAATTTAAAAAAATAAACACAAAATGACGTCACTCACATCACATCAAACATGAAAAAGGGGGGTCCTACTTGAGAGAGGATTTGAGGGATGGAAGTTGGCCAAAAAATCAAGAGAGAAAAAGAAGAATACAACACAAAAAGAGAAAATTCATGATTAGAGAGAAAGTTGTTCAAGATAAATAAGGGAGATAAAGAGAGAGAGAGAGAGAAAGTAGTGCTCATCATCCAAAAAAGGGATTTGTTCTGTGTATGTGGTTGAAGGTGGTTTGGATTCTGGGGCTGCATTGTGGTGCAATGCATCTAATCTAGAGAGAGAGATACTTCATGAGCCAAATCAGGGGAAAGTCATGCGAGCCGCAGACTAACACACACACACACACACTCTCTCATGCCTCCATTTATTTCTCCATGACCTCGACTATAGACTGCAGTGAACAATCATAATAAAGCCAATGCAATTTAAATCTCTCTCTCTCTCTTCAAAAATATCCAAAATAAAAACTCATCCCTACCTGCTAACAATCTCTCTCTCAAAATAGTGAATTATATTCCCTCCATTTTGACTCTCAACACTCAACCTTCAACTTTCTCTTGGTTGGGCACACTCAAAGGTGAGTTATGAGTTTATTTATATTTATTTTATGTCCTACATTATTTTCTCCTACTCTATAATTTTCTGACTCTGACTCTGACTCTGACTCTGAGACTCAAATTCTTTCCAACCCAAAAAAACTTTCTTTTTCTTCAAAAAATAAGGCTAAAAATTCAAATTAACAAGTCAAACTTTTCTTTGTTGCTTATTTTTATTTTGACTGGGAAGAAAAATAGAAAGTTGGGCGGTAGGAGAGATAAATAATGGAATTTTAATTAAGACTGCAGACTCACCCTTTTTTATTTGTCGACTAATTTAGTGTTTAAGGCAAGGTGAAATTTAAAATCATGTGATGTAAGTGCGCTCATGAAATAAATTAAAATAAAAGAGAGAAAAAAAGGGAAAAGAATGCAATGACACTTAGTTTTTTAATTGCCAAGTTGTGTAGATGATAATTTTAAATAGAAAAAGTTTAGGGTAAAATTCTCCTTTATTTAACTCTTTCTCTCTCGTAAATGTACAGGTGTGTGTGTAGGGAATAAATTTATTGTGAGGAGGCTCTATTTTTTTTTGTTGAATATGTATATCCATGTATATGAATGTCGCTTTTATTGGAAATTCTTTTTTGTCAACTTGACCTCACAGCACAATCGTCCATTTAATGGTAAGGACAGTCCCCCGTGGTTCATAAAGCCGTAAATCCATGGGGCTTATTTATCAAAGACTTTCTCTCTCTCTCTATAAAACACAACAAAGTAATCAAATCAAAGTTTTTTTATAAGAAAAAGAATAGGTTCCGTCATTAACTAAAACTTTGAGGGGGTTTATTTTAAATGAAAAAAAAGTGAATTGTAAATTGTACTTTAAGATAAAAATAATTTTAGTATTTATTTTTTTGGGGCCTAAAACAAGAAAAAGAATTTCATTGAAGAAAAAAGAAAATAGGTGAAGAGGAAAAAAAAAAGTTGGGTCGCGTTTTCTTGCCTTTTGTGAAATTTAAAAAGTTTACCTGTACCCCGGCTAACAAATTAGGCAACATTAAGAGAATGACAGATCGCATTAGTTCCTCCTAATCGCGTCTCTCTCTCTGTTTCTCATACCACTCTCAAAAGGCATGGGGCATGGACTTGAGATTTTGGAGAAAGTAAGTAAAGTGAAAGTAAGAGAAGAAAAAAGTAAAAGGGAAAAAAAGGTGGGATAGGAAGAAAACTCATAGAAAGGAGGGAGGAAATAGAGGAGAAAGTTAGTTGAGAGAAAGGAGGGAGAGAAAAAAACTTGGTAACCTCTTTTAATTCTTTGGCTCCGTCTTCCTTTTGTTGCAAAAATGAGAAACTCAAGTTGACTGTCGAATCTTTCTTTTTTTGGAATGTGTGTGTAAATTAGGTGGAAGGAGGATGTGAATCAGACAAGTCATAAAGTTAAAAGTTACCATTTGAGGGAGAGCAAAGAACAAGAGCAAAAAATGAGGAGGGCGTGCAAAAGACTACACTTTTATATATCTGTACTTTCTCTTTTTCTCTCTCTCTCTCTAGTATCTCTAGGTAGACAGGAAATGAATTGATGATTTCTCATTTGCAAAAAAATGAGTCAAGCACCCAAAAAAGACCTTTCTCCCTTGGCTTTCTCTTTCCTCAATAAAAAGGGCAATGGCACAATGGCGGCATCATCAAATAGGCAGAGTGTGGGTAACAAGGAAACTGGAGTATTATCTAATGAATTTATCCAAAAAGACAGTCACTCACTTTCTCTTTTTACAAATTCAAGACAAAAAAAACTTTCTCTTCTTATTATCCCTTTCCCATAAGACTAACCAAACACCCACAACCATCCACTCTTCTCCAAATCTTTTGCACTGTGGCACTGTGATAGCTGCGTAGGTAGTTTTTTTTTGCAGTGAAAATATTCTTCTTGTCTTTACAGAATAAATATGAAAGTTCAACCTGAATTAATTTAATGAACTCAACTCCTTTCTGTTTTACCTGAAAAAAAACTAAAAAAAGTTGTTCTTTTTATTTTTATTCAAAAAGTAGACAATTTTAAAGAAACTTAACTTTATACAAATTAATTTTTTCCTACGCATCTTCCTCCGTATTTTAATTATCATTAGTATTCAAATTAATTAAAATGGACAGACACATGGAGAGTTTAGTACATTTATAAATTTGGATTTAAGGGAATTGGAAAATGGTTTGAAATAAATAAAGATGTGAGAGAACATGAACGTGTCGTTCAAGTCTTCCCCCCGTTAAATTTTACAAAGTGTAAGTAAATCGAGAGAAAGAAGAAGAGAAAGTAAAATAGTGTGTCTAGTCTATAATCCTCCTACTCACTTTCTCTCTCTCTCTCCTTTCCATTAGAGAAGAATGAGATCCATTTGATGAATGAAAATACATTTCAACGAATTGTAGAGAACTTGGAGTAAAAATGTCCATGGTGGGTGATTGGTTGTTCTCTCTCTCTCTCTTGGTATTTATTTGGGTGGAAGATTATATAAAAAATTGTCTTTTTTTCTCTCACACCTCCATCCTCAAAAAAAACAAAGTCCAATTGAGAGAGAGAGAGAGAGGCCCAAGCTGGAGTGTGGAGTCAAAGTAAACTTATTCCTTTTTTTGGGGTATCACTGAGGTGGTTCTTGAGGAATGTATGGTGACATTTTTGGACACATCTGACAAATATCATTATTTTACCAAGACTTTCCATCTTCTCCTCCACTTTCCACTTTCTCCCATACTCTTTTCCCTTTTATTTTAAGCTGAGACTCTAGACTCCAGAGAGAGAGAGAGAAAGTATACCTGCCGCTCTATTTTTTTGAGTTTGAAACGACACATTGAGCCAAACATATCGCATCCCTTACCTACATACATCTCTGCTTTGTCTCTCTTGTGATAAAAGAAAAAAAAGGGACTTTTTGAGGATACCCCCCCCCCTCCTTCTTTTTTTTCTCCAGTATTTTAAGAACCCTTTAAATTACTCCCTATCCCCACCCAATTCCACCCCTTTCCCCTTGCATTATCTAGATTGAATTTTTTTTATCTTTTCTTCACCATCCCAATCAACTCAAAGAAAAGGAAAAGAAAATATTCTTGGTATTCTTCACTTTCTCTCTCTCTCTCTAGGCTATAGCCAAACTCTTTGCTTTTTCTATGCTAAGCTTAGATTTAGTCGAGTCTATCTGTTTGTCCTATGAATCGACTGGATGGGATTTAGAAGGAAATTTCTCTCTCTCTCTAAAAAAAAGAAAGGAATTTAGTTCATCGACTATTCTCTCTTTTTTTTGTCTATCCTCCATCTTTCTCTTTTCCACAAAATGCAAATTGAGCTATCTGATTAACGCCAATTATCTTGCTCTAATTTAATTCCCTTTTTTTCTGTACTTTCTGTGGAAAAGATTCAATCTCAAGAGTTTTTTTTTTTTTTCTCTTGTATAAAATCTACAGGTAGAAAATAAGATACAAATGTATTTAACTTACGTCATTCTCATCTGTATTCTCATTAATAAAATCATTTAATTAGACTAAATGAAATTTAATTGATATTTAAATATAATAGACGAATTTTACAAAATTCAGGATAAAATACAATTTTTCCATTGTAGTTTAGAATGTAGAAATTATTATCTGTACATGTAGATGAAGGGGGAGAGGAAGAATTTTTAATATGAAAAATTCAAATAAAAAGTGAATAGAATGTGAAAAGGAGGAGGGAGAACAGTTCTTTTTTTGTGTATTGTCCTCTTTTCCACTTGAATGACCATTTCAAATATTGGCTAAAGGTACTTTACTCTCTCTCTCTTTTTGGGAGACTCCAAAAAAATAGTCTTGCCATTTTTCATTCTTTTTTATATATACCAAAACAAATGGGATGCAGATGCTTGGACCTAAAAAAAATTCTTTTTTTTACAAGTATCTGTAGAGACTAGAAAATAATGTCATAGAAGAATTGTCGTCGAGTGTGTCTACTTTTAGAAAAAGAAAATGTGAATTGCATGGAATGTAGAGGAATATAATTTTCTCTCTCTCTCTCTCTCTCTCTATTGTGCACACTATCCTCCTTGCCATCTTTTTTTTGTACAGAGATCCCAGATCTGCTGTAGTTTTCTCTATGCCATTTGGTGTTCCATAAATAAAACGATTTGCTAAAATTCTTTTTTTGCTAAATCCCTCCACTCTACACGAACCAAAAGAGAGAGAGAGAGAGAATAAATGTAGAAAATTACCTTGAATTATATTTTTGTTTATTTCATTCATTTTGAGAAACCACAGAAAAAATAGGATCCTATATAAGAGAGGTACACAGAGAGAGTGTGTGTGTGTGTTTTGTATGGGAATGAAATGAGAAGATTGGAACAAGTTGTCATAAAATTTATTTTGACGATCCTCATCCTCATCATATCATCTCCTCTCTCTCTCTCTGTCTGTGTCTGTGTAGTTTGAATGGGAATGAGAATGGCTTTTAAGAAAAAAAATAATAGTGGGATGCTTTGCTCTGAATTCAACGAGGAGATGAATGAAAGATTTTATACAAAATAGAAGAGGAGAGAAAAGAAAATTTTTTTATAGTAAAATATCAAGAGAAAATTCTCGGAGGAGAAAGTCCCCACAGAGAATTTTCTTTAAAGGGAGATAAGGAGAGAATATAGGGGAGGGGGGCTACATATTGTCAATTTTCCCATGAATCTCTGTGTGCTTTAGACTCTTTGAGGGATCATCTGAGATTATATTATTTCTAATTCAATGAGTCCATAGGGAATTCACGGAGCTATCATCGATGATAACAAAGTTGCATTCATCCAATTCCATCCTCCCTTTCTCTCCCTCTCTCTCTCTCTACAATCTAACGTTAAGACCCCACCAAGAATATTCTCTAAATCTTATTGCCAATGGCCACCATTGGAAATATCTAGAGAAAAAAATGTCGTTTCTTCTCTCTCTCTCTCAAGTTAGACTGGGGACAGTTTTCATTTCAAACGGGAGAATAAAATTCATCTTTTAGAGAGAGAGAGAGAAAGTTCAAATCATAACACATAACACAGACAAATTCTCTCCCTTTAGTAAAAAAAACGGCAAGGAAAAGAGAGAGAGAGAGAGAGAGAGAGAGAGAGAGAGAGAGAGAAAGAATTAAGGACAAAAAAAATTTTGCATTCATGTTTTTAATGGGTCTTTTTTAGAGATAAACTAAATTATAAATTAACTAGAAATTTTAATAGAATTCTCAAAATCTTCCTATTTACAAGTTAAAAAGGTCTCGATGAAGGGGAGTGTACTTTGTACAGTTTAGAAAAGGAAAAAGAGAGTTTTGTTATATTTAAACCTGTAGTTTGTAGGTTGGCTCTCGTACAAAGATTTTCTTATTGACTTATCAAGGTAAGGAAGATGATGAGCTTTTTGTAATAAGGACACAAATTAAATTTCTCTCTCTCTCTCTCTCTCTCTCTCTCTCTTTCTTGTCATTCCAGGAGAAAGCTATGACCAGATTTCTCTAAACTTGTCAAGAAAAAAAAGACTTGGAGCTCGAGGGACGGGGAGAGTACGCGAGGAATGTGTTGAGAAAATCAAGTGGACACCCCTCTCTGTGTTACCCCTCAAAAAAAGTGTCTCTTTTTTTAGAAGCACATAAAATAAAAGATGATTTTTAAATTTGTGTGTCTATATGTACATACATGGAGGATAGTGTTATGTAGAAAAGGAGTAGAAAGATGGGTGAAAGTCAAAAAGTCCAAAAAAAGGAGAAAAGACTCTTTTTTTGCTTCTGCTGGCTAGAGATAAAGTCAAGAGAGAGAGAGAGAGAGAAGGAAGGTATTAGAGATGAGGAAGAGCATAAGAAAAAAGTCTTTCCTTTTTTCAGCTCGGCTGAAAAAGAGAGAGAAAGAGAAAGAGGAGAGAAAGGCGGTGGAGGAGACGACAGATAGAAATATTTTGACATTATATCTCATCACTCTTCTCGCAGTCTTCGTGCCTCTTTTTTTTGGACGAGAACGAGCATCTTGTTAAAATGTCTGTCTCGTCCTCATCTCTCGAATTTTTTTTTGGATGGAACGTCAAAGTGTGAGTGTAGTTAGTAGTGATGGTTACATTCTACACCCTCACTCACTCTTGTGAAAAAGGAGCAATTGACGTTGCCGCAAATTTGGCAAATTCTGACAATATTCCCAAGCTGGGCGCTTCCTTCCTTTGCTCCTCTATTTTTTTTTTTGAACAAAAAAAAAATATTTCCCAGTTTCCCACGGCCTACTACTCATCTTTGCTCATCTCCCAGGGTCATATTTCCCGACGTCCGCAATTTCTCTCCTTTCCCTCCTGTTCATACCACAAACGTTGAAGGACTCGCAACGTGCTTCAGATTGCCCATCTTCTCCTTCCTCTGCCACTTTTATTGTTCATCTTTTCCCCCCCCCCCCTCTCTATCTCTCTCTTTGGAACCACCCGCCATGGCACATGGTGCTGACCGAATTATTTTTTTTTGAGAGAAACTCTGAATGCCACCTTACTCCTTTTCATACATTTTCTATGTAGAGGAGAAAACTGTAAAGAGGAATGACATTACATCATTCCACGTGGAATCCCCGGGCAAGTATAATAAGGAAATTACCTCCGCGTAACATGCACAAAAAAAAATTTCTCTCTCTCTCTACTCCCATGAATTTTACACCCACAGGCCCACCGTCTCTGGGAGTCAGAGCCATTTTGTGTGGGGAATATAATACCCGGGTTGTTTTGTGTATTTGTGTGTGTACATTTTGTTCACGTAAGAGTATTTGGCGGGGGAATGAGTAATTCAAAAAATGTGTCCTTGTTTTTGGTCCTGTCCTGGCAGGTTTTATGGTCTTGCAGCCTTGGTCCCTCGTCATCTTGCAAGATTATTACATCCATGGAGCTATGGAGGAAGAAGCAACAACAAGATGCATGAATCCCAATGGGCCCCAACAAGAGAAAGAGGGATACATGCAAGCTCTACTCACGCACGTTTGACATGAAGACAGAACAAACTCTCTACCATCATCTGTCACTTGACTCCAACAGACTTGAAACTGAGAGCTTTCTCCACTTTCACTCCCTCCCGATTTTCTCGTCTTGTGTCATCTCTTTGTTTTCTCTTCTCTCTCTCTCTCTCTCTCTTTTGTTTTTATTTTTGTGGGAGAGACGCTTGTGTTGAAGAGTGGAGAGTAAAAAATATATATAAAATATAAAAAGAAAAACATTTTTTTTGAATGAATCTTCTTGTTCTTGTCATCCATACGAGTCCCAATTGTACATACAATTATATTAAACTTTTAGATAGATGGACAGATACAAATGTGACATGTGACATGCTATTTTTTTCAAAATACAAAAACAACAAACGGGAATACAAATATAAAGAGAATGAGTGGAAACTTTTAAATATTTAGGATTACGTCAACTTTACATATAAACTATATATATATACATGTATATGGGAAATTTAATATATTAAATTTAATGTAAGATGAATGACGTCATAAAATTCATCCCCCAAAAAAATATTGTACACTATTGAAAATGAAAAGAAAATTATCGTCAATTCAAAATAATAAAAGCCAACAAAATGATCATTTTTCTTTTTATTAAAAATGTACAATATTATATTTAATTGCATTTTTCATCTTCATAATTATTGTCATTTTCATAATTCTATTAGAGAAACTTGTCGTCATTTAATTTAATTGCATTTAATTAATTGCCGTTGCACCTGCTCTCATGAAAAAATTATTTTATTAAACGACATATTCATGTACATATTTAATGTAAAATAATTTGCAGTTAGTTGATGCTCAACTAAAAGAATAATTTAACCAGTTGAAATATTTAACAAAAAAACAGTAAATTATTTCTTAATTTAATTGTATGAACCCCCATGACAAGATGAAAGAAGACTGTCAATCAAATGAAATGTTTTCATTTTTCCCTGCAATGTGTTGCAATGAAGGGATGATCCTTTGATAGAATTTAATGAAGATAATATTAATTTTAAATTCCTATGAAATAAAATATTACAACATAATCCCACAGACAGAGAGAGAGAGAGAAGGATCTAGTAATATTAGGTCATCTCACCCACACAAAAAAAATACTCCATCTTTTTCTCCTGTACGAAGAAGCTAGTGAGATGATTATTACCTAGTTTATAAGATGTAAGGCTTGTTTGTTTAGGGTTTCTTTTTATTTTATTTTTTGAAAAAAAATGAAAAATGCCTCCTATTTCCTTCACAACACCTGGACGAAATATGATGATGACTCTAACCGAAATTAATGCCCGAGTTGGGAGAGAGGAACGTTTCTTATGTAAGTTGGTTTTGTATGTTAGTTTTAGAGAGAGAGAGAGAGAGACAGGTTTCAGGGAAGAGATGGAGGAGATGGAAGTGGATGAGGAATTTAAAGATTTAGGTGTAAGCATAATCTTCAAATTGTGTCTGGATGCAGTAAGAGTAGCAATAGACGCCAAGTGAAAGTAAAGAAGGAGAAAAGAAGCCAAAACTTTTTTTCTCTCTCTCTCTTCTTTGATGGTAATAATAAAGGGAAAATATATAAAGCGGAAACCAGGGCTCCGTCCCTACTCCTGCTCCACTTTTCTAGTAAAACTAGACAGACTGAGAGAGAGAGAGAAGGTGCCGAGGGAGCTTTATAGCTGATGCACTCTCATCAATTTTCATTTAATTTTAATAACGGCTCCCTTTCTCCCTTTTACACAGCACAAAATTCTTTCCCTCTCTCCATATATGGCCGCATGGACCAAGGAGAAAAAAAAGTGTACACACACACGAGACGAAGAAGAGAAAAAAAATGTATAGTACATTCAAATATTGAACGACGAGGTTAAATGTTCACTTAACTTTTACTACTTTCTCCTGGCTTTCTCTCTATATATCTTATACCTTTTCCGTCAAATTGCTGCGGCAGAGTAAGATTTCATTTTTGATCATGAAATGAAGACAATGAACTTTTCATTTTATTTTTAAAGATTCCCCTATGCTCCCCCCACCCCCTGCTTTCTCCTTTCTCCTTGTTTTAAGGCTACCCCTCCCCCCATCATTTCTTTTGTCCTAGTCTTTTCTTTTTTGGCTAGGAAAATTGGAGAATGGTGAATTGAATAATAGAGACACATGGACTCATCTTTGTTCAATTATTTATTTTATGGGCAATCACTAAATTAAAACTATTTCTTCCCTTTTCCCCGCTGCCCTAAAAACCATTCATGAGCCAAAGAGAGAAAGTACAAGAGAGAGAGAGAAGGGTAAAAAGGAGAGTATATTATTGATGGTGAAAGCAAGTGTATACAATTTTTAGGTAAAGGTAAAGGCAAAGAACAAAGTTTAAATGAATAGACTGAGGTTTTGCACTATATTCTTTTTTTTCTCTTCTTTACTCAGAAAAAGAAAGTAGAGTGAGAGTGAGAGACGTGAGAAGACTCTAAAGATTTGATTCACCTGAAAAAATAAAATAAAAAGGGGGTTTGAGAAGAAAGTTGCAAGTTTTAATTGTATTTTTTGGGGGGACCACCTGGTGTGTGATATACTGCTAGGAGTAGGAGGACTAGTGATGAAAAAAATGGAGGAATGCACAGAGAGAGAGAGAGAAAGAGTTGGGGAGGGATGAAATTGAGTGGAGAAAATATTCTCGTGAGAAAGACAACAACTGACGACAACACAATTTCTCTCTCTACTCATCATCTAACTTTCATATTACTTGGCATTCAAGAGAACAAGGTGGTCATGGACGTGTACATGACATGGATTTTGTGAGAAGGAATTCATGAGTTTTTTGCAAGAGGAAAGAGCTGCATATGAATGTACGAGAGAGAGAGAGAGAGGGAAACATCATAAGGATTGTAATGGCAATCCTTGTGGTTCCCTTTTTGGTTCTAAAAAAAAGATAAATCGATTTACAAGAGGCCACCAAATGAACTTTCTCTCCTTTCAAACATCCGCCAATGTCATGCGATATTTCCCTCCAAACTCAACTACCACCAAACATTCCAATGGAAATTTTCTCATACACATTCAGAGAAAATCCTCTTTATTAATCGTTCTATGGTCATGACTTTGATAGACTTAAAAACTACCACTTGTAAATCACTAAAGTCTCTCCCTCTCTCTCTCTCCAGATATTACCTTCCAACATGAACATTTTTGTACAATTTCTCTACATTTAAATACATAACAACACACGTGTAATGTTCATGCCAATAAATTCCCCACATTTTTTTACTTAAATAAAATAAAATAATTGAGTTAAATGGAAAAAAATACACTTTTTTTCAAATAAAACATATAACGTTGTTTGTGTGACAAATACAAAATTAATAAGGGGCAGTCATTTCAACAAGGAAAAAAGTCAATAGGATGGACATACAAAAGGGACAAATAAATGTCCATTTTTGATTGCATGAAACTGGGAATAAATTATATAACAGACTAAATTATACATGAAAATGTGCATACATCCATATACATATATATATATATATATATATATATATATATGTACAAGGATAGGCACTTTATATTTAAGGTTATGAAAATGTCGTTGAATCCCAAAACATCAACTTTCTCCTCAAAAAAGGATGGGTTGAGTGGTCAATTGATTTTTATTTAGTAGAACACAAGATTGTAATATGATATCCTGAACATAGGACATAGAACAAGGACACTAAAAGAGGAAGAGGGAGGGTGGGAGGTGGGGGTAGGGGGTAAGCTCAGGTGATTGGGAAATGTGAATCATGTTAGAGAAGACAAGTGGATAAATATTATGGAGGAGAAAGTATCAAGTATAAAGATGACAGTTTTATGGGTCAACATGTGACGGAATTTTCTTACAAGTTTACACCCAAGGGAACTCTACTTTCATCATCATATTCACCATCCATGAACTTTCTCTTTTTCTCTCCAAAAGTCAAGAACAGGCCAACCGTTTGGATAATCGTTTGGCGCTCTCACTTTGTCGATAATCTTGCCATGCATCTTGACACGCCTCCCTCACCCCCCCCCCCCTCTCCTTAAATTGGTTAGCGAGTGCCATATGGAAGAGGGGGAAGACAGGTATCCATCCTCTCCTCCTGACCCAATAAACGGATCAAGTACATGCCATTCTGTCACTGTATAGAAAGATAAAGAAACTATTCCTCCCCCCTCCTCTCCCCACAATTTTCATCTTCATCTTTTGACCATCATAGACCTTATAGACTTGTGCATGTGTGTACATACATGGACATGTATAATAAAAAAAAATTTCAACATATGAGAAGAATTTCAATAGCCATTCCTCTGCCTCAAGAACATCCATAGGGGAGTTAAGCTGACACTTTGGATCCATTTTTTTTGCTCTTTTTTTCTATATGAAAAAAATGGAATATGAAGGTGCTTTCTCTCTCTTTTCCATTTTATATTTCATCTTTTTACTGGTATACGACTACTATTTTCTTGTTCTTGTTTCTCTATCGTTTTGACAGCTCTAAATAATTTAATTTATTTCTTCCTATTCCTAAACTTTATCCCCCTCCCTCTTTTTTTCTCTCTTCCTCTTCTTTCTTCATCTTGAGAAGAAACCCCAGGTGACTCTACCTTCTCTCTCTCTCTCTCTTTTCTGTATGTGTCTCTACCTGCGATGAATCTCAATCACATTCTGTATGGACGATAAGCTTAACTCTATAGACTTTCACTGAATGAGAATCGTGCCATCACATATCCCCCCCTCTCTCTCTCATCTTCACCTTCATCTTTTTATTCCCTCGTTTTGGACCATCTGATCCAAATACTCTCCAATTTTATCCGTCTTCATCTTTTCCAATGAAAATCCCACGACTTTTCTCTCTCTCTCTGTCATTAACACCCAAAAAAAAACTTTTACTCTTAAAAAAATCAACACACACTCACACCAAAGCAAGAGTCGGGAGTCCACAGTGAGATCAAACCAAAAAAAAATAAATACTTTGACCTTGAATTCAAATATTTTAATTAAACTAATTATCATAAAAAATAGAATATTATAAAAGTATATATAGGTAAAATATTATTGTTGAATTTTTAATTAATATTTAAAATGTTTATCTTTTAATTTAAAAATAGTCCATGATTCTGGTTCACAAAGTAGAGAATAAAATCCTTTTTCTTTGCTTTCAGTTTTAATAATAATAGAGACAGAATGAGAGAGAGAGAAAGTGTAGTGAAAGTCAAGATAAAAAAAAAGAGAATTAAAACCACAAGGGAAATATTTAAGTTATAATGTCATAGCCGTATTGTAGGTGGTAAACGGTGTTTGGGATTGCAAATAGTTGAAGGGGAAATGGTAATGATGATGGTTTGGGTTAAAATAGGAAATAGTGAAAAGATTAATATTTCGTGGCTCTCTCAAAATTTTTGCAATGTATACTAAATACAACTTTAAAAAATAGAGAGAGAGGCACTACAGACTACAGACTGGTTTTTTGGGGGGAGAGGAGTGTCAACTTTATCTCTATCCATTAATCCCATTAGTGCGTTTCGCATCGTGAGAATTAATGGATCTCCATGTTTGTCCTCTCCTTATACTCGATATATGTGTGTGTGTGCGTATGTACTAGTAGGAGGAGAAAGGAGAGCTATTTACAAAGTGGCCCAGCTCACTTTAAAAAGTAGACAAAGTGAAGAAGGAATCAAATGAGTAAAATCCTAAGCTTCTCTAAGTCTTCCTCTGGCTTAAAAAGAGAGAGAGAGAGAGAGAAGAGTAAAATAATATGAGAGAGTATGGAAGATATAATAAAAATAATGTCGTGTCTTTTAACTAACTAGAATATACTAGACATATTCTCTACCTTATAACTACAAAAATTTCTCTCCCCCCTCCATTTTAACTTTATATATATCTCCGTAGACTAGAGAGACAGAGACAGAGGAAGAGAAATGGAGAGAAATCTCTGAATTCTCCTCCTGCTTTGCTCCTGTCAACCAAATCTTCTTAAAGAAGATGCACAGCCACTACCCGGTAGCTTTTTTTTCCCTCCTGTAAAAAAGAAAGACAGAGAATAAAGAAAGTAATGGGGAAAGTCATCACCTTGTTCAAAATGTTTTTATTGCACAGTCTACAGAGAGAGAGAGAGAGTCAAGATTTATTAGCAAGTAGAAGGAAAAAAAGCTCTTGTATCCTTTTATACAAGGCTAACCCAGTAACAAAAAAAGGGAGACTAACTTTGTACCCACTTTGTACTCTCATCCCCTTTTTTTTCTCTTCTTCTACTTCAACTCCTCCAAAGACCCAATTTAATGCCAGCTTTTCATCATTCAAGACAAGGGAAACTATATATATGTACACACTGTGTGTGTGTGTGTGTAGGTTACTGGTGGGCAGGGGTGACTTCTAAGGTGGGTGAAGGGGTCAATGGATCGACGTGCTCCAGATTTTCATCTCCTTCATCTCCAGTCATATTTTCTTCATCCTCCTCCTCATGTGTTGTATCCCCATCCACTGCTTTCATGGCATCTTCGAGAAGGGCTGTCTCCATGTCTGTCATACTTACATCCTCCTATGAGAGTCATAATATTTCATGTATTTTTTAATTTATTTTATTATCATTCAAATTTAATGCTCTCTCTCTCTCTCTATTTGAATTGTGTCTCTAGACTTGGAGAGTCCATAACACATAAATTGTATTCCCTCTAGTCCAGTTTATTAAATTTTAATTAAATTTTCTAAATTATCTCTCAATTAACTTTCTCTCTCTCTTTTTTCTTGTTCTAGTAAAAGTCAAATTATTTTGGGTTGGTCTCGAGAGAGAGAGAGAGATAAAAAATGAGAATTAATGTAATTTAATTTAATGGACTAAAATATTAAGTTATAGAATTAATAATAAAAAAGTAAGAGAAATAGTATATGATTTTTTTTACAAGATTATCATCTCCATCAGTAATATTTTCTTCTCCATGAACTTTGTCAAATTCAACTTCAAGATGAGCAGCATTAGGATCCAATTTGATTAAATATTTTCGAAAACCTTCTAAACTTGGATTAGCTTGAATTTGGGCCTCTCCTGCCTGTGGCTGGGGAGCTGTGAGTTTGGCCATGGAAGTGAAACTTTTGGTGGTTGTCCCAGTTTTTGAGAGGATGTAGTCACGGTAGTGCTCATCCAAATACAAAATCGCCATACTGTCAGCTATCGTACTGTGTGTGTACAATCCCCCCCAGAACCGAGAGAGAGAGAAAAAAACAAAATCCAAATATTATTCCTTTTCCCTATTTTGAAAAAAGACCTCCACTCTTCCTCCACTTTCCACTTTTTTTTTACTTTCTCTTTTTTTTCTCTTGTTCTCAGACACATGAGATACGGTCACAGTTTTATGGGGATCAGATAGGTCGAGTGGGATTTCTACGCTCTTACACTTGGCATCCCATCAACTACACGACGGTCCTTTTTTTATGCATATTTTTTTAACAAGAGAAAAAGGAGGGAGATTTGATATATTGAAAAAGGACGTTAGAAGAAAATTGAACAAAAAAAAATTAAATGAAAAAAAGACAAAAAGAGAAAACTTACAAAAGACCTTCATGGGTCAATTCAGCGAGGGTTTGACAAAATTGTGTAATTTTTTGGTTCATAGAACTAGAAGTGGGATGAGGTGGTATAGAATTATTGAAGTGGGTTGTGGTCGTTGGTAAAACAATCTCGTCAAACCATTCCTGCCAATTTTTTTGAACTGCCCGTCCTATCTTTCTTAAGGCGACACACATGGGGGCCGTCAAATACTGAAGAGCGTCTTCCAACTCACTCTAGTGGCCCATAAATTTTATTTAATTATTATTTAATTGACTTGTAGTACTCGCAGAAAAAAATAAAATTTTTTTGACCAACCAAAAGAATCACTAATAAATTCTTTGGAATGAGGAGAACAATCGCTGCAGCACAATCTGGAGATAATTCATTCACCAACATTAGTAGACGAACACTCGCCAATTGTATTTCCGGATATGGGGCTGTTCCAATGGCTGTCAAAATACTACCCACTATCCCTTTCTCTACCATCCAGTCAACGAGATCTGGATTATTTTTGATCATGAAGCTAAAAATTGTTTTTTTTCAATTAAATTAATTTTTTTGATTAATTAATTAATATTTTCTGGAAAAAAACCTGAGAGTAAATAAAGCGCCGTATTGTTGACGAAAGTAGGTGTCATAATTGGACTTGACATTCTCTTCCATCACACGACCAATCTTTTCAAGCTCCACCTCTCCCTGACTGGGTCTAATAGCACGGGAAGCAATTGTGGATGGTGGTAACATGGCTGCATTTGATGCTGTGTAAATAGAAAGTTAAATAAACAAAAAAATTTCTCAGAAATTTTGTCAAGTTGACAAAACTTACCTTTACAAGTTTCAAGATTCTCAGAAATATTAAGAGGAAGGGCGGCTTCAATTAAAGATGTCAAAAGACTGTCTCCATTTGGTGTGTCCATTATGGCTAGACAGAGTTCGCCAACTAATCAATTTAAAAAAAATGTTGTAATCAATAAATAAATAAAATTATATAATATATAATTTTTTATAATTTAATATTATTAAATTACTCTGTTATTTTTCAAAATAAAATAAATATTTTGAATAGCAGTTGGACAATTACGATAACAAAAATATGCATATTAAAATAGAGGGAAGATTGTAAACTATTGGAAATTCCTAGAGAGAGAGAGAGAGAGAAAGTAGTGTTATTTTGAGAATGAAAGCTAATTGCTATTGTTTGTGGTTGTAGTTATGATAATACATTAGAACTACAAGAGATTATACCAAACTCATCTACTGTACATGAACCCCCTCCCCCACAATTTTAGATGAACTCATGGAAAAAAACGCCAGGAGGCATATTCTCTCTCTCTCTGTCTGTGTCTGTGGGATGAGGATGAAATGGACTCTCTCTCTCTCTCTTGTTGGGTTGGTCGTTAGTCTTTACGGATTGAAAATCCAAAGTTGAACTTGTTGGCCTTGTTTTTACTGCAAGATTGGCGGGGGATGGACGGAGGGTCTCATAAAGAACTGGTAACAAGAGACAGAGAGAGAGAGAGAAAGCCAAAAAAAACTCAGGTCCATTTCATCCTCCATCCAGCCGCCTCCAGAATAGTACAAATCATCTAATTAATTCTCTATACCCCATGTTGCAGAGATACTTTGAGATGGATAGAAAATTCTTTCTCTCTCTCTCTCCATCACCGAAACCACACACTTTCTCACTCTCCACTTTCCACTTCCAATCTGTACACTGTACAGAGTGTACAGTGAAAGCGATAGACACACAAAAAAAAGGATTGTCCATCTGTCTATTTTACCATGTAATTTAGAAGGCTAGACACATAGCCAAAGTTTGACTGCATAAAAAATGTTAATGTAGGGGAATTGTATAAAATAGAAATAAATTTTAGAGGACTAGAGAGAAGAAAAGAGATTCTCTCTCTCTCTCTCTCTTGTACACTTACTATCTACAAGCATATCATTATAATCCGTTTTCAGAGCATCCACCACAAGGAAATAACAATTACTTGCAATGTCTGGATTTTGATGCTATAAAAAAGAGAGAATTTGATACATGGAAAATTTGGTAAAATTCTCTCTTTGGCCCTACCCCATTCTTGTTTGGGTGGGATTGTAAAATGGTTGATGATGTATAATTATTGACTTACAATGATAGTGGGGAGTACACGACAGGCTATAGATTGGACCCTAGGATTAAAGTCACATGGTAAAAGACTAATGACATACTTGGACACCATACAAATATTTGTCATGGTATTTCCTTGACACATTGACTGGAGGAAGAGCCGGGCATGGTGAGTGACAGTTCGATTCTTACACATTGTCAGACAGTCCACTACTGACTCTAAATCTGTAGAGAGGAAAAAAAACCATAGATATTTTGTTACAGTCAAAAAATTATAGAGATCTTTTCCCCATCTCGCCCCAAAAAAAAACATTCTGAGAGCCAAAGATTTATTTTGTTTGGATTAGCACGGCACTGAGAAGCTTTATGTCAAATGTCTCTCTCTCTCTCTCTTTGTCCATGTATGGAGGGAGAAATTGTAGTGGACAAGAGACTTTTTTGGGTTGAAATAGAATGAAAATGAGAGAGAGAGAGAGGAAATGGGGAAAGAATGGGGATTGGTTGTTAAAGACCGGGATGACTGAATTTACTTTTTGTTTCACTGCAGATAAATTCCTTGACGCGAGTTCCTCCGCATCCTTCGATCATCCGGATGAGGAATTGAAAAACATGACTTTTGTCCTTGTCTTTCATTTCATCCACACGAAGAACTTCAAAGGTAGAAATGAGAGCTCCCATCAGCGTGAATTCAACGATGTACCGCTCCCTGTTAAAGTGAGGTCAAAAAGTCAAAATTCCTTCTCATCATCAAAGCACTTTTCATCCACACTCTTCTCTCTCTCTCTCTCTCTCTCTCTCTCTCTCTCTACATGTATAAAATTTGTATTACTCAAGACTAATATAATACCGATCAATACTTTTCATGTCAATACTCTTCACCATTTTCTTGTACAGGCCAATCTATTTTATATTTATACTATCATCATATTATTTTAAAACATAAAATAAAAAGGTTTTTTTTCTTTTCAAAAAAATATGTGGTCTCAAACTTAAACAAAGACTCTTTTTTTTATTTTATTCTTTAGCCTGTTTGATGGACTTGAAGAAAGAAAATATTCTGAGTAGAGAAAATCCCTAAAAAATATTCTTTATCTTTTTTTTTGAATCATGATGAAAATATTAAAGTGAAATAATATCTCATTTAAATAAAATGAAAATTTTTTACATGGTATTACTTGTATTTCTCTCACAAAGTCAGTAAAAGAAATTCACATGAAAATATTATCATAAAATTGTTTTTAGAAAGACTTTTTTTCAAAATTTGCTTAACTGGTCAAGGTCAGTTTTTTTCCAATTATTTTTTTGAATTTTGTTTCAAAATAATGTAAATATTACAATAATATTTACATAATGTACATACTACATATATGTACGATACTAAAATAAATGACTCACCCTTGAAGAGATCTAACAAAAATACACAAAGCTTGAAAATAATGAGCAACTGGTTTCCGTCTTGTGAAGGCTAATTGCATTCCAACAGTAAATCTTGTAAAGATTAAACCACCAGTCCGAGTAAAAAGATAATCCGTGTCAATTGGGTCAATTGTAGTGTAGTCTTCAATGAATTGATCCACAATCTCATTTCTTTTTTGTAATGATGACTAAAAATCATAAAATCATCCCATCATCAATTTACAACAAAAATAAGCAACCTCAAATTAAAAATCATCAACTCACCACATCCCAAACATGAAGATATTTCCAAACTTCAAGTCTCGACTTTTTCTGAAGAGTCTTCATAATATTTTGTAAATATTCTACAAATTGAAATTATTTAAATTCAATTAAACTTTTGTTTTTTTATTTCTTCCCAATTTAATAATTTAATTAACATGTTGACAGGCTAATGAAGGAGAAGGACAATAAGGAGAAAATTGGGTGCATAATATTTGTTGTTCTAATGCACTCTAAACCCTTCCAGAGAGAGAGAGACACGACACATGTCATGTACAATAATATGCATGAGGACTTTAATGTGGCTTTGGTATAATAAATGGTCAATTGTGATGACGTCAAAGACGCTATGGCATGACCATAATAATATGGTCATAATATAGTCTCTTTTACGTCCATGGCATGTTCATCAATAAATAATTTCAAGGCATTCCACACTCTCCCTCCACACACACACAAAAGTCCAAAGACTTTTCTCTCTTCATTTTTTTATTTTTTTATTGACCAACAATAAAGAATATGAGGGTGAGGAAGCGGGGGGGGTGGGGGGGAGAAGAAGAAGAGAAAAAAAATTCCCCAAATAATTGCAATTGAGTTTGACAAGGGTAGGGCGACATTTAATCGGCGGGCCATAGCCAAAAAAAAGTATATGAAATGAACCTGTCACAACATCAATAACCACCATCAACCACCACCACGCGAACAAGGAATACCACGCACGCTAACGTAGATACAACTATACCCAGCCTGCATCGGTCATTTCCGACTTGTAATCCCCGTCCCATGTACTCCTCTAATATGGACTACTGAGAACCCATGAAATAAAATGTGAAATTTCTCTCTCTCTCTCTTTTCATATACTTGGGGGGGTTTGATTTGACCATTGGATTTGGGATTGGATGTGCGTGTAGAGAGAGAGAAAGAAAAATATATATAGAGATTATTTATTATATATGAAAAACGATATATAAAAAAAACTTGTCTATAAGATCGCCTCTGGGATCCAAATCCGAATTACCTCGTAACTTCCTCCTCTTTCGATTCTTTTCATATATATATATATATATATAAATGTACAAGAAGTGGAGGAGGCGGAAGAGCATGTTGTTGTTGTTGGCTTCAATTCTCTTCCTCCAACATCCAACCCTCCCCTCCTCCCGAAGCGGGTTCTCTCTCTTTCTGTGCAGTTAGACAAAGTGAAAGTGCTGACAGTGGTGAAGACTTTATAAGTCGATTTGGTGGAATGGATAGACAGAAAATCGTAAACAGTCGTCGTCGAATTTATTTGTTCAGTTCAATTGATAGGATGAGCTACATTACTCCCTTTTTCTTTCCTCTCTCTCTCTCCCTCTATATTTATATATTCTTTCTTATACTTTAGTCCTTTCTTCTCAAGGATGTAGTCATGTAATATGTACACGGAGTATTGACTCTCCAAGTTTTCATTCAGACAAATGAAATGTCTTTTTTTCTCTCTCTCTCTCCTCTTTTCCTACAAGTCTAGTCTAATACAGTGGAAATGAAATGGAAGTTGACTTGTAGACTGTTTAGGAAAGAGGGAGTGTGTGTGTGGCTACATGTGTGAATGTTCCTGAACCCTTCCTCTCTTGTTTGTCACCTGAAAAAGAGGACGAAGAGAGAGAGAGAGAGAGAGAGAGAGAGAGAGAGAGAGACATGGACATCCTATTTGTGTTCCTGTCCGCAAGCTCTACTTCTTTTTTTTGTTTTTGCTCCTCGGAGAAGGAAATGGTGACTGAGGCTGACTGTTTGTTTTTGTCTCAAAGGACAAGGCCATGGTGACTAATGGAATGGAACCCCCCTCCTCTCACTAATTGTTGCTGTATATGTACAACCATGTATGTACATGTTATGTGTCCTCCTTTGTGGACTTGAGCTTCTCACATAATATTGTGCCGAATATAATGAAAATGGAATGGATGAAATGGGTTTAGAGTCAGCAAAATACAAAAGGAAGATGGGAGGAGGGGGAAGGGGGGGATAATCTAATAAATAAATATTTGTCTCATTTAAACTGTTTGTCATGAAAAGAGAGAGAGAGGAAGGGGGTAAAAACAAATTTGGTGATTGTGTTGTCGACAGAGAGAGAGAGACAAGGGAGAGAGAGGTCAAGGGCTATTAAAGGATGATGAGGATGGGGGTACATATAAAAGGATTTGAAGGAACTTCAATCTCAATAACAAAAAGAATAAGAGACACACAAGTATTTTCTTGTCCTCATTACCTTTTCAGTTGACTCTCTCAAATAGACCCTCTGTGTAGAAACTTGAAGTGTGTGTGTCTTCAATTTCACCACTTTTTTTTTCTTCTTCTTTGAACGACTTTAATTTTCTTTTTCTTCTCTCTCTCTTGTTTTGTGTCAAACGCAGGAGAAAAAAAGAAATCGCTATTTTCCTCTTTCTAGACAAAAAACGAAATTGAATGAGATAAATTCCTTGTGAAATCCATTTTTTTTAAAAAAAAAGTATACAAGGATAATATTATTAGAGGAGATGGATAAAAAATCAATAATGGAGTTTGGACTATTGTTGTTTGTTCTCTTTCAAATGACAACATTTCACTCATCAGTTGCCATATCAAACGATACAATTGCCATTAAGAATGAGACTTTAAACAAAAGTCGTAAAGATGTTCCAGTTCCAGTTCCTGAACTGCCTACTGTTGTGGAGACGGGGGTAAATAATTAATTTTTTTAAAAAAATTTGTATTAGATATTATAAATTAAATTAATTTATTGTTTTTATTTTTATTTAGAATGATCACAAGAATGAGAGTGAAGGATTCATCAAACAGATGACCACAACATTGGAGGGTTGGGCTGTAAGTTTTTATTTCAAAGGAAAAATAAAACTTTTTTTTTCTTCCTTTTTTGGGATTCCTTTCCCTGACCATTGAATGTGATTGACATTTTTTTTCTCTCTCTCTTGTTGTTTGTCTCAAGTGTAAGGTTGGCTTTCTATGTGAGAAAAAAACGGGAGAAGACAAGCCAGCCGTTGTTGAAACTGGGAACAAAGGAACGGATGAAAAACAAAAAATTGACCAAGCGGAAAATGTAAAGAATTCAGAATTGAAACCAGAGTTGAAGAAACCCGAATCGGAACCTTCAACATCCGCTAAGTTACATCAGGGGAAAGTCAAGTGAACTTGGCCACTCTTTCTAGATTCTTCTCTTTCTCTCTGTCTCTAGGATTCCTCCCCATTGTACCTACCATGTATTTTTCCATAGATGTAACTCATGTACAAGGATGTAGGAGAAAGTAGTCTATAGATAAATAATAAAATAATACATATTTATATATTATTGTCATTTGTACATATAACAGATTAAGACATGTGACATGGACAGGAAACTTCGTCATTGGGTTTTCTTTGACTTTGGGAAAATAAATTAGAAATTCCAAACACACACTTTTGTAAATTTTATGGAAATTTTTCTTATTCTTTTCATCATTCCCCCTCCCTGCCTTTTTACTTCCCCCTCTTTTCTAGTAAATATTCAGAGTTTTTAGCTTGTTGTTCTACATTTTCAACTTGAATACAAAGAAAGATAGAAGAATCCCAATAGACTGATTACTTTAAATGATGAATAAAATTATTTTTTTGGGTAAACCAAAGTTTACATGCCTCGTAATAAAAGTTTTGATGAATAAACTAAATACACAATTCATACTTTTTGTTTACAAGATTTGAAGGGTAATTTTGCAAAAATTTTAAATAGCGTGTGGCAAATATTTTCTCTGTCATGTTTTTGTTTGTTTTATTTTTACATGTTTATAAATAAAATAAATAAAAATAAGTCGTTTCTTTATTTTATTATTCCTTCATTTAAATTAATCAAAGATTTTAAATGGAATTATTGTGATGAATTTCTTTGTGTGGTTAAGAATTAAATTGAACGATTTGGAATTCCAGACTTCATTTTTTTTTTATTTATTTCCGTCAATGTGAATGCCCAGCCTGGTAAAGAAATCCTTGAGCGAAGACCGCCAAGTGAATTTGTTGAATTTTTATTTTTTTTATTAGAATTCTAATAATATTTTTCAAAAATGTCCAACATCACACCAATTGTGTGGACAGCGGAGGAACCAGTTGAGGAGGATCATGACAGCAAAGAAGATGGTGAGCTGTCTTCTCATGGGGACTCGGACATTGACGAATTAGTTGACGTGGTTTGTACTTAACCCATTCATTTTTAAAAATCATAATTTCTAAAAATATTATGTAAATATTAATAAGAAATTCTGTGTACTTGTTTAATGTAGGATTACCACATTTTACCTCGTCCTCCAATTGCATCGACAGAAGGCGGAATGGCAATTGGTTCCAGTGACGTTGACAGGATACAATCAATGGATTGTAATAATGTTGGAGGTGGTCCTAATTTGGATTATTCAGATGATGAAAATTCGTCCAAAAATGGCTCAAGCTCTGACACAGATAGTGATGAGCCAATGAGCAAGAAAAAGTCTTTTGGCAAGCAAGATAGTCGTGCCATTTCTTCCAAATCCAATAATACAACTTTCGTCAATCCTAATGCTTTCAATAATCCTTATGGGGTCAACAAAGTTAGTCCACCAACGGTCCCATTTTTCCCCAACGTCTCTTCCTCTGTAAATCCATTACCAGAAGGTGTTATTGATGCTGACATTTCAACTATAGAGCAAAAGATGATGAGTTACCAGGAAAAAAGAAAAAGTAAAGATTTTAGCATTTGGTCCAAAGTTCTTCAGGAAGAGGAACAACAGGCAATTCTAGATAAATTTGGAGATGTGGATGTTCATGCAAAGGTCGTTGTTGAAAGAGGACCTGAAACATATGCCTTCAAACCTGCCCCACCAATTAATAGAAAAAGAAAACGCAATGTTCCTGGGAGTCACAAGAAAAATAAGAAGGAAAAACAGAAAAAGGATAATGACTCTGATTTTAGTAGTGCGGGACTTAGTGATGATGATTTGGAATATCTCAAATGTTGTGCAAACACTACTCCTCCTTTTCCTGTGAATCCTAATAACATTGATGAAGGTAGTTCATCTGCAGCTCTTGACATGGAGGTACTGATAATTGAAACTCACGGTTACATTGTTTTTGTACATTGCTAAATATGTAATTCACTTATTTGTTTTAATATGACTTAACTTTTGATATATTTCTTTTAGGATGAACCTCCGTCCCTTGAGGAGATTCAGAAAACAATCAACAGATTAAGAGGACGAAAATTGTGCTATTATATGGCTAACCAGCTACAGGAACGAAAATGTCAATTAATAGGTAAAATACTAAATAGATTTAAATTTACTAAATAGATGCACGATTTATCCAAAAATTTAAAGAAACAACTCATACAAGTTGACTATTTTGTTTCAATTTTCAGTTAGAGCATGTGAAATTCTAGGAAAACGATACTGCATGCGTATGTTTTTAAAAACTATGAAGATTGAGAAACAAGGAGGATTGCTCATCAAGGTACACATTTCAAACCATACTATTTTCAAAGGACATTTCCGTCTTGTCTCATAATAATAAAATAATGATTGTACATGATATAATCTTTTTATGTTGACAGAGCAAAACCAGACGACGAACTCCTGGTGGTGTGTTCTTCTACATGCTTCGAAATGATGACAAATTTCCTAGTGAGAAAATTGATTTAATTTTTGAACTTGACAAAGAAATTGTCAAGAGAGAAAAAAAAATCAGAGTTCGTGCCAGATTTCAGGAAGGAAAAGCAGAACTTGAAAAGTTTCAACATCGTCATGTCAAAATGCGTGAGCTACCCATATTCCATGTAGCTTTACTCTTTTTTGAAATGGGGGGAAAGCATAATTTATTACGATTTTTTTAAAAATATTTTTCAGGAACAATTCCTATGGATAGTAAGAAAACAGAAGGAACTGAAGATGGGGAAGTGTCAGACGAGTCCGACTATGCTGAGTACCACTCTGATGAATCTGATTTTGGTGACACTGACTCTGAGGGATCTGACACAGAACAACGAGAGACGATGGAAGGTGATGAACAGGTTCATGACTACCTAGAACTGGCTTGTCCAACTAATGATTTAGACGATATGTAAATATTTCATGTGCGTTGAACGATGCAAGAAAATATTTATAGCTCTAGTAATTATTTACTGTACACCAATATTATTTCATACTTGATTCAAATTGTGATGCACAATTGGGGTTGAAAAGTTTCATTTAAAAAAAGGCACATCATAGCTTTAGAAATGTTTATTATAGTTAAAAGTCTGTATATGCCAAGATTATGATGTTCTTGTTGGATGCTCCTTCCCATTACTTTAAAACTGAATGATTTACATTATGTGATTGCTATATTGTCAAAACTTGAAGGAATGACACTTGCAAAATAAATGATTCAAAAAACACTTTGTTGACGTAGTGGCATTAATTTTTATTAGAAAATTAAAATTTCTTTCTTTGCTAACTCGGAATGTAGGGAAGTTTTTCTCTTTTTTTTGTTTAAAGGTAATATTTCTGCAATCTTACAAAGTATAGTAGGCAGATCAACTATTCGTGTTAAATAATAACATTGAGTGGTAATCCTTTCAAAATAATACATTGATTCAACTTAACAATAATAATCAATAATTCGGTTATTTAAAAATGCGTCACAACAATTTTTTTTTGGACTACCATCATTGACAATTTAAATTTAATGGCAATACTTTGTAAAAAAAATTGTTTTTTGATTTATATACAAAAAATTGATGACAAAACGACTGACTGAGATAGATATTTTTTTGTCCTTGTGTTCATCAAAACAATAGTCGCATTTCATAGATAATCGAATCAATTAAAATATACCACCTGGTTATAACACGTACCCATTCTCTTAACAATGTATATAATTAACATAAAAGAATATAATGAGCTATATATTAACAGGAAAAAATTGCACATTATTAATGATTATACGTAGGTAAATATACACATTTGAAATGCACAATATTTCATCATACTTAGGCACAAATTCAGAGTCTTTCCCACAATTAAATTAACAAAACAGAAATGGTGTAGCAAATTAAAATTATACTTTATTTTTTTATACACTGAATACACTTCAACATACTCGGTGTGTTTAGTAGTAGTAGGTAGGTAATAAGGATTGTCCAATAACTAAAGAGACTAAACTTTGAGACCATAAAAAACATGGACGGAGCGGGATTTCAAAA
>JAQIVZ010000254.1:0-85875 GCA_034700945.1 Arrhopalites spinosus | reverse complement strand
AGAGTGTCAGGTCAAGAGAATAGACGAAAACATAACGAAGAGCCGGTTGCATGAAAACACTACCAATGGCTTTTAAAACTAGGGGTACTTAAAGTGCGTTGGACTTGATTTAAACATAAGCGTATATGTGAGATACGCTTAAGTTTATCGTAGTGCGTAGAGCATATAAGATGAAGGATAATTTCGTGCAATTTGAGTCTCCTGCTTAGACCAATGAAAAGAGGAGTCTGCTCTTTCAAGATAATCAGTTTCTAAAAATTTGTTCAAGTTTTCTCTTGACACGGTGGAGGACTTGAACGTATTTTTAAAATCATCACCACACGTGTACATTGAGGTCTCGTATCGATTAGTGTCTATATTTGTCATCTCCTTGTTTTTATCCCGAGAATATTTACCAAATGAAGACAACTCTTGAGTCTTTGACAACGAACGAGTGGTCAAAGTTTCATTGGTTTGATGTCTTAAATTATTATAAATTTTACATGCTTCTTTAGTAGAAACTCTATTATGTCCATTACTCATCAAATTGAGACTAGTTTTGGGTCTTTGAGTCACTCTACTAGAATTTAATTGTTGATCCCATCGATGATAAAATGTTGGGTCATGTATTTCATAATAATTTGACTTTCTATTCTTTCTATGTAAATGACCATCTCTAACTCTCTGTAATTCTAGTCTTCCACTCTCACTCAGTGAATTTTCTCGTCCTGAATGGTCTGAACTCTCATAAAAATTTGTACAAGTCAAATTTTTAGGTGTACAAAGGGGGGAAGTAGCTCTAAATCCATTTGGATGATAATTACAATTAGTTTTATGGAGTGATGATTCTGAATCAAAATCAAATGATTTTTCAGTTCCCAAATTTTCTGTACAATTAGTATAATTATTGTCAGGATTAGTCTTGAGAATTTTGTAAATATCTTGTACTGTTTGATTCATTTTTGTGTATGGTGACTCCTCATTTGTTTCATCAAAATGTTTGTCTTGTCGTAAAAACTCTAGGGCCATTGATGCTTTGACCTGTCATAAAAATTCAAAGTTTTTGTACATATTTAATGAGGGAACGTTCCTAAACGAATTCATGGTGTTTTGACGACTCTCAACCCACGCCCTAATTTTTTTAGTTCATGATTTGACCTCCCCTCTCCCTCCCTTATATCCTGCAGGACCCAAATTATATTCTAAAGTACTTTTCAAAAATTTTGTAATTAATTCTCAAAATTGTTCTAACGAGTAAGTTTGCAAGGATTTATCTTTGTGTCTCACGTTACCCACCCAGTTTTCTAAGTACTTTTACATCTTGCCTAAGATTTTCAGTGAATTCTTTGAAACTGAATTTAACTAAAATAGACTGACTTCTGACTGACTTATGTGTATTTTAACTAAGGATGCCGAACTACAAATTTAAATTTAAAGATAACTATAACTTTATTAAAGTAATCTTTGCTAAAAAAGTGGTAAAATCCATAAAGAAAGAGGTAAGTTTTACTGTCTATTAGTGTCTATCATTAGAATTATTATATAAATACAAGAGGACATACATCTTTGGGTCTGAATTGTGATTAACTTTTTACTTTTAATTGACAGAGAAGAAAAATATTAACGTACATACACCACGTTAATGTGGAGAATAAAGATCCTCAAACATTGGATGGATTTACTCCTGAAGAATTGGCAAATATAAAAGATGACATTCTACTTTTTACTTTGGACGTTACGTCATTTATGAAGAATATGCATCCACAAACACCTCAGTTCCTTAAACAAACGGTGAGATACAGTTTTTAAAAAGGTTTTATCATTGAATAGTCATATAGTACCGTATTATCTCTAATAGAAGCCCTGGCCTCTATTTAGTGAATGGCCCTTTGAGGATTCATGTCTAAGATCTAAGGTCTTTTAGGAATCCTAACTAAGGGGAAGAAAACTGGTCTTTTGGCAGGGCTACTATTGAAGACTTACAAAATCTTTTCTTTAAAAAAGAGTCTGTTTAGGTAACATCATATACACATGACAGTGTCTCTGAATCTGATTAATTTATACAAATGAATTCCTCGTCTTTATGCAGCTTCGTCGAGCTATAAGTCTCCTCCGTCAGTTTTACGAAGATGACATACCGATAAACGATGACAATTTTCAGGGAGGTGGGACAGCCCAGGATGTAGAGCTTTTACTCTGTTCAGAGTGGGGCCGTATCCCACCTGACAACAAACCTGCGGATGGTGACTCGCCAACATCATCATCGTCCACAAAAGACGATACCCCTTCCCTCCCCCCTCTTTGTTAAAGTACATAGTACAATTACCGTGATACAAAAATATTTTTTCGAGATTAAGACTGAATAAATAAAAACTAAAAACTTGAGTGAGAATAAGAATGAGTTTTCATGAAATTATGAAAAAGCACAGCCCTAAAATTCCCTAAGATCCTAAAAATCAGTTCATTGAGTCTTAGATTCCCTCCCCCCTCAAACACTATGAATTCATTTTAGAACGTTCCCAATGACATTGATTTATTTAATTAACTTGACTATTCTATTTTTAAGTTTTAATTGTTGACATTAATTAATAATCTGTAGGGATACATTTAATTTAACTTACTTGTTTTCTTGATGTAGATTTTGAACGATATTTTTTACTGTCTTTAAGACAAGAAGCTGCATTCTCTAAAATCTTTTGAGCTCTTTTAGAGTCCATTATTTCTTGTCTAAATTATTTTAAAGACATGAGGGAACCATTTTATGACATTTTTTTGGCAAGAGTCATCATAATTATGTTTATTGACTAAAAAGCTAAGAGAAGAGCAAAAGTCTTGCAAAAGTAAAAACGTTTTTGAAGAGGAATTGAAAATATTATGGCGTATGATTATTTGTGTAATACTCGTACAAAGTATCTAGTTCAAGTTTCTAAGGAAATTCAATTGTTTCAATGTGTCCACATCCAAAAACGTAAGCTCCATTTTACTGTGACGCTGTCATGTGAAATTTGCAAAATACTTTCCGGTCCACCCTCAAACAAAGTTCCACAATGTATCTGTACTTTACATATAAAATAAGCCCATGAAAATACGTATAGAATTACACAGATTATATCATTGTAGCCAACAGGCCAAGGTAACTACATTGTTCAAAAAAAAATGGACTACTTTACGTCTAGTTAAATTGACGACCCCATATGTGTACTATTAAAATAGCCCTGCTCTGATTATACATGAACTTCAAAAAATAGTGTGGACAATTGTACCACAAAATTTGCATCACATCTCCACATTCCATCAATTGTTTCATTCCACAGAATGCAAAATATTTTTAGCATTTCATTTAAATGCATATTTTATTTTATATGAAATGGACTCTTTTTAAAAAGTGTAAGATAATTCATAATATTTTGACAATGAGTTAAATATTATTTTCCAAAAAATGTTTTTTTTTTCTCAGTTAAATTAATAAGCACAATAACTGTCAAAAGATAATTTAAATGAGGTAATAACCTTTCAATTTAAAATGGAGAAAAAGAGAAGAAAAAAACAATGACGAAAATTTTTGTCTAAAAATCTTCCTCAAAACTAAATTTACAACTCATGACAATGAATAAATGATGATTACATGAATAAAAAAAAGGAAAAGATGAGAATTTTTTAAAATTACCAACATTACAGATAATTGTACACCTGCCATTTTTTTTATTAGAGACACATTGAGTGGGAATGAAGGATTGGCATTAATTAATTCCCATTCTTTCTAATTTTTATTGACAAAGTTATATATTTTTATTCTAAAATCCTCTAATGATAATGAGACAATTGTACTCATAAAAAATTAGGTACAATGATTTTTTTTGTAGTCTAGATATTTTTGATGAGATGATAATTGATTTGAGGTACATTAAAGAGAGCATTAATGGTAAGTTTACAGTGGTCAAAAAAATATAAAAAGAAAATTTGTACTTTTTAGGTGTACACTCCAATACTCATAGAACTAGAAATAGAGGAACTGAGCTTTAATGAACTTGCAACTCCTAGTAAAAATAAAATTGGTTGAACTACTTCCGGTCCAACTCCAAAATTTCAGCTTATGACTCACATATGTACGATTTACTCAAAAAAAGAGAAATAATCTCATTGACACTCCTCATTGTCCCATTTAAACAAAAGGCTTTAATTATGACGGCCTTCTTCACTTGGATGGATGACCCTGCTTGTGTCATCCATCCGTGTATATATTACACATGGTATGTACGTACATGGGATAGGATTCCTCTTTTAATTTCAATTGCGTCAAGCAGATTTAGAATATTATCAAGTTTAAATCATCTGTATCATATCATATTGATAACCATCACATGAACTTGCCAATCATCATTACGGACAGGCGACATGAATAATTTCAAACCAAACCAAAGAGAGAGAGATTCATCATATCCGTACATTACATCACAAAAAAAAGATTAAATCTTTGTCCAAACTTGAATGACGAATGACCCAACAGTTTTTCTCTTTTTTCTGTGGTTTGTGACACTCTTTATGGATATTCTCCTCATATTACAAATTACAATATCAAAAAAAAATATTTCCACGGAATTTTCTAATAGCCTCCCCTATACAATTTGAGAACTAATCATGGATAATTAGTATGGACACGGCTATAGATATTTCAAACAGTTTTTTTAGTATAGTCTTTTATACAAATGTACATATATGATGATATATTTTATCTATAAATTATAGGCTATAGTATCAATATCTCTGGACTGGGAGTAGTGGCAGTCAAACTAATAGAGCTCTCATTGTGTTTTATTTGACTAGTGGGCAATGCTTCTAGTACACAAATTGTATTTAGGTACTCATACACCAAGGAATAAATTAAATGTTATATCCCTAGACACGTCAGATGCTATTGCCCTATAATAAGTCCAATTTACCTAAAATAGAACAATTTTCTCTACACTCCAAAAAAAGGAGAAACTGTACATTTTACATGAGGGGAGTCTTTTTTATATATATAACGTTACGAGTTAAAATTAACGTGATTGGGGTTTTCTCTTTTTGATGTTAAAAAAACATTGCAAATTTTCATCCATTTTATTTAACTGGACACTCCATCATTTGCAATGGCTCAATGTGTCTCACTCTCAATTCACTTGTAAACTTTCAGCCAGTACCTGACTACTAACGTAAAATCCTTCCCAATAAAAAAAGACTTGGTGTGATTGTCATTTATATAAAATAAACTAAACTCAAATTTTTATTATTTTTTTTTTACTTGTCGTAATTTCTAGCCATATCCTCATTATGTGACAGAGTCATGCAATATTTTTTTTAATTTAAAAAGTTAAAATCAAAAACAATTTAATTTCTACAGATATTACCAAGTCAAATTCAAGTGATTCATCCAGACTCTGTACATTATTTATATAGCCTTGGGATTAGAATTTGAGTCGTGATTTTTAGGATAAAATTAAATTAAAGTTAATTAAATTGTGTTACATTAAAAAAGAGGAATCAATTAATTAATGCCAGACTTGGGACTCGGGGAATAAATAAATTGTACTTGTGTCTCACTCCACTAAAAAAAATTGGAAAATTGTGTATCATGTTTCATGATAACCTGAATTGTTGGTGTTGGTGCTAATACAAATTTTCACTTGTCATTCTACCCCGTCAGGCCACTCTCTTTCAAACACAAGACGGGTTTTTTTTGTGAATTAGCTATACAGAGAGAGAGAAAGGTTTAAATAGAACAAGAGAATTTTTGGTGTGAGTGTCTTATGAAAAGGAGAGTGATTGTCATGGAGACGGAAACAAACAATTTTTGAGACGGGTTTCTCTACCTGTGTGTTGTGTGTAGCCCAAAAAAAGTGTAAAAAATGGTCTATAGTTCCCCCTCAACGATTCCTCTTTAGAAAAGGTAGAGAGGCAGAGAATAAAAAAACATTTTTGTTCTCATTCGGTGAATGACCCGCGTACATTTACATTAAACTCTCTATACCTACTCAATACTCTCCATATAGACCGAGTTACCCTGGCCTGTGAGGTCTCAACAAGGAAAAAATTTTTTCCTTCAAGTATTGAGTCCACTACAAGCGAGACAGACGGACTCTTTTAACTTTCGGGTTTTTTATACTTGGCCACAGTCTTCTATATTTTTTTTGTAATTGTGTAAAAATGTTACTATTGACAAAATTAATTAAATTGTGATTAAATAAAATGTGACCCCATAAAAATAGTAGTTCTCCCTCTCATATTTTCTATTTTGCAAAATAAATGTTTTGAAAAAGACTATGTTTTTTAATTATTTTTTTTTGTTGAAAATAAATTGAAAATTGGTCATGTAGTGGTGGATATAATGCAATTAAGGATAAGCAAATGGATATTTTTGTCAAAGTGTTTAATAATTTAATAAGATGGTACATGAGAACAGTTGCATCATCAACCGTCTCATCATCAATATGAGTGGAAATTGTGGAAGCCTCTTCATATTTTTCCTGGCTCTTTCTACATTGGCCAATCTTTCTTCTTCTCTCCCAGCCGCTGACAATCAGCACTCGAATAAACATCTTGTGCCTCTGTCACTTGCTTCTGAACAAACTAAGGTTAGTTTGGTTTACATTACTGTTACAATTTAATGACATTATTTTATCAATCAAATTTTATTTTTATGATTTCAAATGACTCAACCAATGTGGTAGACTTGAGAAAATCTATGAAAAAAATTATGCCATTCAATATTTATAATCTTTTAAGCCTTTTTCATGTTTTAATTGATTGGCTTCTTGGAAAAGTTCAACTTTTTAAACGTTATTATGAGAATTATCATAGTTTTCTGTAGAAGAGGATCAATTACATGCATTTTTAATTATAAGCCTCTTTTTAAGGGTGATTTTACTATGCATTTAATTTCTAAGAAAAATAAAATTAATTCAATTTTTATGAGACAGCTGAAGAAAAAAAGATTACACATTAAAAACTACAGACTTTTTTTTTGTTGGATTTAATTCTCAATTAAAATTAATCATTTTTTAAAAATCATTTATAGATACGTAATGGACGTCAAGTATTTCCAGGTGAGAATCCAACTTTTTGATTGTTAAAATATTCTTTAATTTAAATAATTTTAATAGGACCATTGACTGGGTTGACTTTGGCCATTGGGGGTAATTTTGGCGTGTGGTCAAAGCTACTCTCGCTGGCTGTAAAAATTTGATGTTTTTTTTACAAAATATTTAAATAAATTAAATTTAAATTTAAATAAATAAACTCACTTTTTTAAATGAGTCACCCCTGTCAAATTTGATCCTTGGTTATAATCTTTTGAACAAGAGTAAATGAATTATTTTAGTCCGACACTTTAGTTATGGAGGCTCATTTACTGACAAAGACAGTTGTAAAAAAATGTTTCCAATTTTAAATAGAAATGTGAAAATTTGTATAAATGGACTTTGTAGTTTGTTTGAATTTAATTGTGAATTTATTTTTTCTCCCTTATTTTTTGGAGTTATATTTTAATAATTTGTACAATAACAAAAAATATTGAAATTGAAAACCACCACTAGTGGCCGCTCAATAAAATAATTTCACAATTAAATCATCAATTAAAAAAGCTGTGCAAGTGATATTTAAAATTAAATTATTTTTCTTGTGCGTATGAGAGAATGCATATGGTGTGTTGTATTGAATTTAGTTTTTATGAAAAAAAATATAGTATTTAAAAAAAATTAGAATTTCTGGAATGACAAATTACGGGAGGTCCATAAACGCCTCCTCTTTTGCTTAAATTTTTGTACAAAATAAATAATGCACCACATTGATTCGAGTAAACATTAAATTACATTCCCTATTTCAATTTTTAATTTTTCAAAAAACTGTTCTGGGTAGTTTTTTTTTCAATTTAAATCCTTTTAATGATTTTTGTCACAAAATTTTATCTGTCCATCATTGACATTTGACGGAATGTTTTTCCTTCTACAAAATTATTAAAACCAAAAAATTAATAAAATATTAATTTTTGTGACAATGTCAATTGATATAAAATCACTGAAAAAACAAAACTACCCTGTTCACGTTAAAAAAAATCCCTCTCTCCCATGTCTGTCTATAGACAAAAAAAACTCATGTACAAAATGTATGGCATCTTTGTATAAAAAAATCACAGTAGAAAATTCCCTCATCCTTTTTTTAAATGTTAGACTACAAAAAAACTGTTATACTTGTAACTCTTTGTGTTTGTGTTTTTATTGTGTATTATGTTGTGCTGCTGGCTACATTAGCTCCATATATATGTACATGTTATCGCATTGACGTCTGCCTTGTTTTCTCTATTAAAATCCTTGCTAGTTGTAGTTTTGTAGTTAAATAATATTATTTGCAGGAAATACACTAGAGATAGAGATTGCACTCATCCTTTTGATGTTCAAAAAAGGGACAATGAATTCATCCAAGTGTAACAATCATGTGTCAAATAAAAAATGAGAGTCCATAGCAAGCGTAGTTGTCCATGTTGAGACAAAATAGAAACAAAAATCCATTTTACAATATTACTCATCAATATTTAAATTAATTAGTTTAACGGTGATCAAGAACTAACAAAAAAAAATTGTTTTGACTGTTCAAGTCAATGGCATATAATTTTTTTTTGGTATGTAGACACAGATAACACCCTTGCCAAAATATAGTTAGGACAGGCGTACAACCACGTTAAAAATTAAAAGTGTAAGAAATGGAGAGAGGGAGGAATTTGTCAATATAAAAATGGCATGTTTTTCACAGAGGATTTTTTTTTTAAAAAAAAAACCTTCATGGCTTAACAAAAGTCACCATTGAGATTGGACAAGGATCATCTCATTTCATGTTAGAGAGAGATACGGGTACAAATTTAATTCCCCAAAATGTGAGAACTAACCAGCAATGAAAAACTAGTCATGCTCACTCTCCACTTGTACGTGAATTACTGTAGTCTCTACATAACACAAAAAAGGAATTGGAGGTTAAAGATTTCACGACAAATTTTATGTAGGCACTTGAGTCTTATATAATTTTATGTGTAAAGTACACTGTAGGTATTTAGCCCCCAAATAAAATCTGTCACGTTCGTCAAGTATGCGGAATGTACAAAATAAAAATTAAGACTAAAACCTTGACTATTTTTGAGACTAGATTTAAAATGAACCAACGAATTAAAAAAATTATATAGCTTATGCATTAATTCACATTTACACTAAATATAAAATCACAAGGAGACAATTGACAATTTTTTAGTTGAGTTTGATAAAAAAACATTTTATGTATTAAAAATGGTAAATAGTAGATGCACTAAATAATTTTTTATATTTAGATCAAGTTTGAATAGAATTTTATTTAGGACAGTCAAATACTTGAAATTTTCAAAATTTCAGTTACTGTGTAAAATCATAAATGATGCTAATGTCAATTAAATGATTCTCATGAAAAAAAGTAAGAGTATTGGCCTCAGGCTTTGTATCAATTTACAGGTATGTCTGAGTCTGTTATACAAACAAAAAAATTGTGCATTTGTCATTTGTCCAATTTTAATGAGCTCTGTACAAATAATTTATTAATTAAAATTTAATAGAGAAATTTTTAAAAAGACTAATAATTATACAAAATAATTTCCCTCATTTCCTTTTTTAAAATTGATGGTCCGTCTTGAAAGGAAATCACAAGTCAAAATCCTGTCCGTAATGCATAAAAAAAGGTACATTTTGTATTGAAGATGAATAAAAGAAGATGAATAAGACATTTTGTCATGTAAAAAAAGAAAAGAAGAAGATTTGGTTGAGAGATTTTGAGATTCACATTGAAATCTATTCATGTCATGATCAGTCTTTAAAAAAACTTTTAGCATTAGAATTGTCCCTACGTGCCATCAAATTCTTTGCCCTGTTCTTCTTGTATTTTCTATCAACTTTAATTCAAATCCTCACCATGTGGTTCCGCTTTGCTTCCTTCCCATTTTATTTTTTTCTCTCGTGTTTCTGTAATTCACAAAGATCTTGTAAATGTTTTCTGTCTCATTTTATTTGCAATTGATTTAACATGTCCATCCCTATTTAAAAAAATAAGGATTTTTTTCTTTTGTAATTTTTGCAAATGACATGAAATCCTGAAAAAGATTGTTTCTCACTTTGCATTTATCTGTAAATCTGTCTCTTGTCTTGACTATTTTGTTGTCTTTGTGTAAATGTTTTTTATGTTGTCAACGTGGCTTTTAAATAGTTTTTTTTTTGAAAAAAAGTACATGTGTGGACAAAAAAGGGTTAGAGAGTATTGTAGTTTGAAGGGAAAAAAGGGATTGTGGCTGGGGTTACCCTTAGCACGGTTTAGGCAAAGAGGAGTGCGGAATGTGGATTCCTGTCAGGTGTTGTTGTCGGATGGATTCGCTCTTATGGACGGCTTTCAGGAGGAGATTCTTGTACATTTGGAACGAGTGAAAGAGTGGACTTTTGTGGCTGGCAACGCTCCAACTTGAGTTCTCTTCAATGGGAACTTACAACTGGATCCAACTACAATTGGATTGGAGGCCCTCCAACTGACAGTAATGAAGAGGCCGAAGGTACAATCCCTTTTCAAATGAACAAGATGACACAATTATTTAAATTGTAATTTAAAACACACATTAAAAATAATACAGGAGGATATGTTGTATTTGAGACATCACAAATTCCAAATATTTCTGGACGATCATCACAAAGTGCAATCCTAGAAGGACCCATTCATCAACCCACTACATCCTTGGGAGCTTGTCTTACATTCAAGTATAAATTCAAGTTTTTTTAATTAGAAGATGAACTAAATAAAGAAGATAATGTTTTTTTATGGGAATTATTATTTTTTGTAGTTATGCAGTGTCAGGACTGAGTCCAGAGAAAGTTCGAGTGTTACTTCATCCCATTCCCAATGCCATTTTGTCTTTTGATGGACTGGCCTCAACTCGTGAACAAGATCATAGTGCTGACGTTGTTTTATGGGAAACAAGAGACTCGACGAGTGGGCAATGGAGAACTGCGGAGGTCGTCTATACTTGTCGCTATCCTCATCAAGTAAGTCTTAGTCCTTGGAGATTTTTTCTAGTAATAGTAATACATAACAAAATGTCCGGAAGTCCTCAAGAGTGCTCTACTTTCCTTAATCAGAATTGAGCGTGTCAATGGATTTTTTCCCTCTCTCTCCATAATAATTGTTATTATTACAAATGGTGCATACAATCTTTTTTTGCAACATAACATCCACAAAACAAAGTCAGGAGAAAGAAACATTAGGTGGTGACGTACATCTTGATTCCTACTTTTGATTTTTTTTCTTCCATATCAATTATTACCTTTATAGCAAAATTTTATAGAAAGTGTAACTCATATAGAATTTTTTGCGTTATCCTTTTTCTTTTTTTTCTTCCCAAAGCTTTTTAAATGTAGGCCATCCAAAATCAACGTACTTACTTTCACCTAATGCTTTTGAGTAGCCTTGCCTTACCCACAAAAAAAATCATGGACCATGGTAACATACAACGGCAAGTGTATTAGACCTTTCTCTCTACTTTCTAATTCTCAGGTTCTTTACAAAGAAAGGTAAATGAATTTTTCGGGCACATTTCGTGATAATAGAGAAAGCAAGGCTACTTACTTCAACCTCCAATTTTTTCTATGTAGATTATTTTTTTCTCTTGTGAAATTTTTTTTGCCAATTCATTTCACGTGGACTTTACAATTCATATTTTTATTCTTGACAAACAATATTTATTTGTCAAGGACGACTTTCTTTGACAAGAAACTGGGGAATTTGGCAATCAATTTATCCAGGACTTTTTTTTACCTTGAGAGTTGGTTTTTTTTATTTCTTGACAAGCCTGACTTTTGAGGCAGGTCTTAATTTATTATCGTCAAACTAGAGAGAGAGAGAGAGAGAGAAAATTGGTGAGGTGAAATAAATGCTTGAAAATATGTAACAATTTTATTCTCAAGACTATGAGTTTAATTACTTTTAACTTGTCTGTACAATTTTATTCCTTGATTTTAATTACTAACTGTAGCGAGTTAGAGAAGATTAACGATTAAATTCATATTTCATAGTCAAATTGTATGCACATAACTTTAACGAGTACAATTATATTTATTTGGTCAGATTTTTGGCTAGAGCCAAAAAAAACTTGTACGTAGAAGTCGATCAATAATGTGACTCATAGAAAATAATTATGTAATCCAAAAATTACAAACACGCAATCGGCAATATTATACAACACTGGACTCTTTATTTGCATAAATTTTGAACATTTTTTTTTCATTTGACCTCAAAGTAACAAAATCCCGGAAGATATTTAAAACTTTTCTAAAGAATTGCATGATAAAATAAATAAATAATAATTTCCCGTATAATTTAGAAAAAAATGGAAAATGATGCCAAACTTTATTTTTTTTTCAAACCAGATTTACCTGGAAGGAATACCACACGATTCGAGTCAACTCACTCGTCGGTACCGTGGTTTTATAGCCATTGACAACGTGAATTTAAAGTCATCGGACGGTTGTCCAGGTCATTGTAACTTTGATGGAGGGATTTGTGATTGGACTAATGAGCAGTCGGATGATTTTGATTGGACTTTGGTAATTATTTTTTAATGTCCATTACTCGTAGGCTGTCCACAGACTAGTGGAGACAGTTCTCCAAAATATTGATAAAATAATTAAAAATGATGCAATTAATTAACAGGGAAGGGGTAGTCAAAATCCTTCAACAGGGCCGATCATGGATCGTGCTAGTTATACTCATGGGGGTAGTAGTGGGGGCTATGCCTACATTAATTCTGCCTTTCCCCGTCGAACTGCCGACAAGGCGAGACTTTCTTCAAGAGAATTTTCTCGAACAGGTAAATAATTTTTTTAAATTACCCTCTTATTAAATTAAATGATTGAGATTATCTCCAAAAAATTTCATAATTGATATTCAGATAAGTAGCCTAGCCTAGGCCAATCCATTTCATGTACTCTTTGTCGAATCGATAAATTTATTAATAAATTTTAATCATGTCTCACATACTCTGAGTTAAGTTACTTTACTAATGAAAATGACAAGTCAACTTTCACTGTATGAGTGAAAGTACAGTTTGTAGTTGTAAAAGTACAAATATTTTCCAAAAGAAAAGTTGGCTAGTGCCAACTTTCCCCTCGAAATTTGATTGGGTACTTTAAGTTGAGAAAAGTGTCTTCAACACTTTCTCTTTTGGTGAAGGCTCAAGAGTCTCAGAGCAGCTTAAAATGTTTGTCAATAGCTTTGAAAATTCTAAAAATAATAACGAAGATTCCTTTTTTTAATAATATTGTGGCTTTTAAGATTTTGATGATAATAATTTTAAGAGAAAACTCCAAACTCCCCAATCAAAATTTTGAAAAGTTGTGGAATGTCTCATGAATTAATTTGAACAAAGTCAAAAAAAAACAATCAAGTCTTTTCGACTACAAAATATAATTTCTACTGCTCATATAAAACTGAAAAAAGTTATTTTCCAACGTCTTCATCTTTACATGTTCTATTAGAGAGAGAGAGAGAGACAAAACTTTGTCTTGATCCTTTGACTACTGCTGTGTGTAGTTTGAAAGTGTGATATAAATTTAGAGATAGAGAGATGTGTTCAAGTTGATGACTTGTTTTTAAAGAAAACTTTTCTCCCCCCAAAAATACTTTTTGTCTTGTTTGTTACGCCGTAGATGTTGATTTGTTTAGACTAATTTACTCTAAAAGATTATATTTTGAGAGGGAGAGAAAAGTTGAACAATTTTCAACATGGAAGATTTCAAGTGGAGGACGTTCTCCTGAGTCTGAGAAAATATGATAAATATTAACCAAATAAATTGGATTTTCTCTGACAAATGGTGAATGGCTCTGCACACACATATCGATTGTAAATAAATAATCAAAAGAGTGCAACTCTTTTCCTCTATTCCTCTATTTTGGTGTTTGTCCCTGTGTGTCTGTGTGCAATCGTCCATGGGGTTCAATATTATTTTTCGAGACTCCTTCCACTTCCACTTACAATACATATATGTATACATATATATATCACTTCCTTTTCTCTGTAGAAATAGGAATGAACTTTCAATAAATAATGAGGTTCTTGTCAAAATTTTCCATTTTGTTTTAAACGTCTATATAAAAAACGTTGGGTAATAATAATAAAACAATGTGATAATTAGAACCTATTTAATGTACAATTAAATTATTTTGATTCTAACATGACGTGTAGTTCTCTTCAAATAAAATAAACTGGATAAAGTTCAAAAAACTATAATATTTATTCACATTCAAGGGACAATAGACTGAAGAGTATCATATGTTGACAATGGCTTCAAAGGAAAAACTTCAAACGTATTCCGGTTGTTTCATTCATAAAATTCGGAGAATAAAAAAAGGAATATCGGAGACATGAAAAGCTCTTAAAGAGATTATCGTTTTATAAATATCTGTACATTACTATTACACAAGAAAATATTGGTCAACTTAAAACATTTGTCGAGACAAAAATGTACATAATATAGTATTAAGCTATGCGGCAAACAATTGATGGACAGGTCATTGAACCATTGATTTTTTTATTCATTGTGTCCTTTCAACTCAATTTCCGCTTGTAGATCAATAAAATAATGTTTAGAAAATCTGCATTCTCCTTGTCCCTTTATCCGTCTCTCTCCCTATATGGACATTTGTCTATGTAGAGAAGAGTGATATTTACACTTGTGGCATGTGTGTTACGCGTATAGTGAAACAGTAGCTCACTTCCTTATTATTAGTATTGTCCCTATCATTTACTAAATGAATCCTAAGTGCCAGCTACTCCCTCCGTACTTTAGCCCTCTCTCTCTCTCTCTCTCTCTCTCTTTGAGCCTGATTATGATGACGTGACAGAGTAGGAGAAGGTTTTAACCAAACCTTATTATATTTCACTCTCATATACACACACTCTCATGCCACCAACTAATTATTTTCTCTTGGAATAATTGCTCCCCCCTCCTCCTCCTTCTCATTCTCGGCAAAAACCATTTTTTATTTTGTCACTGTACACTTTTTCTGTATTTTTTTGTTTGTTGTTGTGAGAGTGTTTTACTCTCTGACTTTGTATGAAGTAAAAAAAGCCATTTATTATTCTGTCTATTTAATGAACCACGGGGATTTTTTTATAGTTCATTTACAATTTACAAACTGTTTTTTTTTTTATTTAAAAAATTATATTGGACGTTTTTTACATTTATTTTATTTATTTTTCAAGTTAAGAATGTTTTTTTTGAGCAGATTTGTAAAAATCTGTATAATTAGAGTAAATTGTACAGTTAAAAAAAAATTAAATACATTTTTATTAAAATTCCAGTTTTATTTTTATTTATTTCTTATGTAAAATGGAAAGAGAAAGTAGACACATGTTTTTTTTTGTAAAAAATCAATGACTTTCACCCCATTTTGTCTTGTACGTATATTACACCTGAGCATTCATTTAATGAGAAATGGCATTGAAACTGTTGTCAAAAAATAAGGCAAATGAAAAGTAAAAAAACTTTTTTAATTGTAAATTGTGATGGATGAGACTAAAGGGGATTTATTATGTTAACACTTTTTTATATAAAGCTAAAAGGATTTTTTTTATAAAGTAAAAAAAGAATCTGAATTATAAAGCTTTTAGATTTTTTTTGCACTAGAAAATAATTCTATTTCTAAAAATAACTCAACAACAAAACAAAAAGGTTTTGTAATCTTGTTTCAATCTTGAAAAAAAGACTGTCCTCTTCCTTTTAACATTAAAGTCCCTCACATAAATATTTTCCGACTCCATTTCTCCCGATAAGGATCTTAAGTATCCAAAAATAAAAATTTAAGATAAAGCACTACAAAAAAAGAGTAAATGACCATCTCTCCAATTTCTTTATGAGTTTTAAAATGTCGTCACAATTGTATTTTACAACTTAAAAGAAAGTAAAGAAAAGATCATTAAAATAAAATAATTTTCATGTTTTTTAGGTGCGGACAATCCTCTCTGTATGAGATTTTGGACTCACATGTTTGGGAATGGAGTGGGAATGCTCCGTGTTTTAATTCATGACAAAGAAGTCAATGAAGATCGAGTTGTCTGGGCATTAGCAGGAGAAGCTGGAAATGCTTGGTATCAAGGTCAAGTTCCCATCTCATCCTCCACTTCATTTAAAGTGAGTTTAAAATTTTAATGAAGGTAAATGGACAAAAACTTAATGTTTTAAAATAATTTATTTTCAGATTGTCTTTGAAGGAGAAGTTGGAAAGAATAATTTGGGGGATATCTCAATTGATGACATTTCATTCGCCCCTGGTGCTTGTCCAAGTAAGAAAGAAGCCATTTTGGTGAAATTGCCACCCAAAAAAAAATTTTTCATCTTTTCTTTTCTCCTTTATCTGGTCACGTCCCTTATCCCTTGTGTTTGTAGATGTAGAGAATTGGTCTATTTTGTGTGTTGATGCGGCAAAAAAAAGATGCAATTTCTATTGATCTTATGCAGTATCTTTTTGTTTATTGCTAAATGGATCCCATCATTTTATCTATTTTACTAGAATACAAAACAACTTTCTTTTTTATCAAATATTCTACTTTCACATCTTTTTATCCCTCCATTTCTTATCATGCGGACATTTTTTCAAGTTGAAAAAGTAACAATTTTCTTATCAAATTTTCTCAGGTGCTCCACAAACGGCAGCAGCTAATTCTGGGGATTGTACCTTTGAAATTGATGAGTGTGGATGGTCTAATGTAAATGCTGCCTCCCGAACAGATGAAATGGATTGGGAGAGACGACTTGGACAAAATGCTAAAACTCCCATTTCTGATCATACCCTTGGGTCTCCGGCAGGTGAATAAATTAATTTTCTTGTTTTTTTTCAATATTTACCTGTACCATCAAAATATTCATAAAAATCGGCATTTATTTTCGTGTAAAAGTAACATAAAAAATTCACTGTACAGTGTACACGACAAAAGTAATAAGAGTTAATTAAATTAACCTGTTAAATGAGTAATTAATTGATATAAATCATTTGAATGGAAAAAATGTAACAGGAAATTTCATGACACTAAGTGGAGCTGGTGTTCAGAGAGCTGGAGACAGAGCTTGGATGATGTCTCCCATGCTCAAAGGGTCAACAAAACCTCGGTGCTTATCCTTTTGGTAAGTTTAATATCTGTACAAAATCCTTTATTTTCAGAGTCCACAATCCTTATTTTAATAAATTTGTCGAACTTCAAACCAACACACTAGGAAAAAAATTTCCCCACAGGAATGAATGTACCGTAAAAATTCTATCTAATTGCTTTGATTTTTTTATGCATTCTAAACATGAATTTGTAGCCCATTGTATAACTTGTAGTATGACAAATGCATAGCCATAATATTTTACGGTACAGACACGCACTCGGATAGACAATTTGTGAGTGATTTTCATTGTAAAACTTGTTTGAATTGATCAAATAGTCCATTGCATTGTCCAAAAAAAAGATTAATCAATCATTGCACTCTCTGTATTTATATACAGAGAGAGATGTATATTTGTATTTGTAACAATAGTCAAAAAAAAGCTCTCCAATATTTGGATCCATAAGTCAACATTTTGATTTAACAATAGAAAAAATCCAAAAGGAATGAGGGGAAGAAATCTAAAGGTGCTCACTTTCATCTTTAAATAGAAAATAGAGCTACTACCAAATGTATGAGCCATAGTAATCAATCACGGAGAGCCAACTTTTTTGTCTATTTTATACTCTAGCCACTCATCATGATTTCATGTAGAAGAGAGAGAGAGAGCATTGATTTTAAGAAAGGGGGAAGTAGGAGCCAAATAGTAAAAAATAATGACAAAAGAAGTGATCCAATATTTTCCCCAGTGCAGTGTTTTGTACTTACATTTGTAACAAATGAATTGTTTTTTTAAAAAAAAAACATGTTACAACTCTATAATAAATTTAGGTACTACATGCACGAGCCTTTCATTGACACGAGTGGACCGAGTTTGGGTGGTCTGAAAATTTACACACGACCCTCAGCAAATAATGACTTGAATCCGGGCCAACAAAAAATGACAGCCGTCTGGCGTCTCTACAATCAACAATCCCCGGCTTGGAAATATGCTCAAGCTAATATCAAAGAAGAAGAGCCATTTCAAGTGAGGACCATTTTATTATTTTGGTTTGTTGTTTCCTCTCTCATTTTTTTCTGTTTTATTCTCTTACATTTCTAAAGAGTCAGAGAAAAAATTCGGGCTTCTTTTTTTTGCATAATGATAATTAATGAGGTTTGAAAAAAATGAAGTTTGTCAAGTAATCTTGAGTAAAATTTAAAGAGGAGAATCATTAAAAAAAGAAGTAAGTAGTTCAAGGGAAAGACTGCATTTGTGAAGAAAAAAAGTCAATAGGTGAACATGAATGAGGAAATTTTAATGAAGTCTACAAAAGATTTTTTATCATGATAGTCTACTATAGACACTATAGACAGAGAGAGAGAGAGAAAGGTAGCTTTTTTATTAAGCAATCAAAATCATGAGTTGCCAATTTACCCTAAAAATGTAATAAAAATGGAGGTGTACGTCTAAGGCCCATGTATTTTTTAAAATTCTTTTGACTAAATGAACCCTCTTTCATGCTCTTTCTTGAATAAATGAGGAAAAACCACGAGAGAAAAGTTAATTAATTTTCATCAATATTCAACTTTGAAAACTGACCTTGTCAATTAATTAAATTTCCTCAATTTTTGAACATACAAATCAAGGAAGTTTTTTTTATAGAATTTATTCAAATTATTGTAAATAAAATAATAAAATTGACCTAGCCAAATTGACAAATTGTTTTTAAGGTCATTCTTGAAGGAGTTCATGGATCTAGTAGAGCCAATGGTTTCATGGCTATTGATGACCTCGCCTTCTTTGAAGGTGATTGTACAAGTAAGTTTGAATTTAATTTAATTAGAGAAATGATTTGTATAATTTTAAGGGGTTAGAATTGAAAGAAAACCTGTTAAATATGGAAATTAATTCTATAGCTATGCCTGCTGGTGCGTTCATTAGTGAAAGTGACTGCGCATTTGACAAAGATTTATGCAACTGGAAAAATATGTCAGCCGACTCAGTCTACCGATGGCAGTTAGCGACAATTACAAGAAGACCAGCGAATTTACCAGATAAAACTTTTGGTGCACCAGGTAAAATGATACCATGAAAAAACGACTTTCTTTTTTTACTTAAAATAAACATCTAAAAAAACAAGACATTTGGTAACATAATCTGTTCATACAAAATGTACAAAAAAAGCATCTTTTTCATCGTGAATTGACAAATGACAAGCATTTTTTTTGAGAGGGAGGGTCGACTTGTTTTGTCATATTTTGTCAACTTGTCAAAATATTTTTGTCTCTGACATTCTCTGACATGTCAGTAGGACACAAGATTTTTTTTTTGTCTCTGTTGAGAATTCTAGACTCTCTTTGTCTAAAAAAAGTTTTATTTTTTTTACAATAAAAAAGCATATTGAATAATTGTATCTGTTTCTATAAAATTCTTCTTTTTTATAGTGGGTTACGCCTACTTTGACATTTTTAGTCAGAGTGCACAAGGAACTCCAGTGAAACTTGTCTCACCCGTATTGACCACAACCGCTGAAAAAATCTGTTTCTCATTCTGGTGAGTACCTTTTGTTCTTTTGATGATAAAAAAAATGTTCAAAATAAAATATACACTGAGGTTCAAAGGTAAACATTTTTTTAAATGCATGATGATGATACAAATGCAAAGAACTTTTTTAGTCATTTTAAAAAAAGGTTCATGAGAATTGAAAAAGTAGGCTAAAAACCCAACTTTTTTTGTGGTACACACTCAATGATTAAAAGTTGTCAAGACTATTTTTTAGCATTGTAAAAAGTATCCAAGATCTCTGTCTCATAATTGAATCTTGAATCATTGAGTTGGTCTTTGGGGGTCTCCTGACAAAAAAAAGTTTGAAAAACTTTTTTTCTGGCTTTTTCTTTTGTCTCGCCTCAATGATTCGAATGTTGTACAAACAGAGAGAAAGTGAAGCTTGAGTACGGAGTGACATTCCCGTTTTTTTTGTATGACGATCTCGATTCATGATGATGACAGGAATTTTGTGTAGAATTTCAACCTGAAAAATAAAAATCCCCGTCATAATTTTATTCTACAATATTTCCATTTAAGGTATTCCGCATTCGGTGCAGGAGACTCAACACTTCTTCGTGTGTTGGTTCAAGAACCGAAATCAGCGTCAGATGCGGACTCACCCCCAACAGAAGGGGAAGAGGAAGGAGTTCAGGTAAACATTTGTGTTTTTGCTATTCTCAAATATTTTGAATAAATTAAATAGGGTCTACTCATTTTACTTCACAATATATTTAAATATTAAATTTTATAGTCTTTTAAATTTTATAAACTATTAAATATTGTATAAGGTCATTAACAATATTTTTAGTATTTAGTTCTATTTAATTTAATGACAAAAAAGTAAGAGTAAGGAGTTTGGATTTAATTGTCCATTTAATTGAAATTTATGTCAGAACTCTTACTCTCTAAGTATGTACATGACTGCGTGGGGGATCAAGTGGGATTTTTATCACAAGTCTTTCATCATTTTTATTGTTTAAAATTTAATTAAATTGTAACACTTTAAAAAATATTAATTCATCTGTAGTCTGTAGTTTAGTAAAAAGGGCCGGGTGTTGAGTAGAACAAAGTTAAAATATTTTTTTTGTATGTAAAATTAAATTAATTTTTAAAACTTTCATCTTTAATTAGATATGGAGACTAACAGCCGTTGACTTGGATACTGTTCGACCTGAGTGGAGAGCTGCTCAAGTTTCATTTAGTGGATCATCTGCCAAAAAAATAATTCTAGAAGGCAAGGCAAATAATGGTGGCTTTGCTGTTGACGATCTCAGCTTTAATCCTGGAGACTGTGCAAGCAAGTTCAAAAAAAGAATTTTAAAATTAATTGTCATTTATTTTAAAACTTTTTTTTTCAAATTGTAGTTCGACCCGCAGAAGCAGCCAACAAAAAATAAGAGGATTTTCATCAGAAAAACAACAAAAAATGAAGAAGAACGTGTCCGGATCTCATATTTTTTTTCATTTCCAGTTTCCCATCAAAAAAATTATTAAAAATTTAAATTGTCAACTTGATTTAAATTAATCACGATTCTTCAATTAATTCTTCAATTAATTAATTTATGGATGATGTTTTAGTTCTTTAATTTTTTCAGAGTCTCAAGTTTTTGAACAGTGTACCAAATAATACAAAATATTTATACAAAATAAATACATAAATATATACATACGTTATATAACTAATACAGACTATTTAGAGAGTGCATTCAGTATGATTTTCAAAAAAAAGAATGAGAAATGAGCTGCTTTTATTGTCAAAACTATCAAACAAAAATAAAGTGAATAAATGAAGAGCATGTGGGCTGTTGCACAAAAAATGACCTTTTATTAAATGAATCATAAAAATCTAATATTTTTTTTAAAAAAAATATTCAAGGTATCATAAATTCATAATCCATTTAATTTAATATTAAAATTTAAAATATTCTGCACACTTCATTAAACCATTTTCCATTTGTGCCACATTTTTTATTTGTTCCTCTCTCTTCATCCCTAACTAAATATTCCTTTCAGTATTTTTTAGTCCAGTTTATGAAAATGAATAATATTTATTTCATTTATTTGTAATAATGATTTATATAATTTTTAAAGATAAACTATTTCTATTTGATAATCAACACTTAAAAAATCATATTTAGTAAGGCATTTTTTAAAAACTTGATTGCATTTATTACCTTGACTGTACACAGACAGAGAGAGAGAGAGACGGTTTTACAGTTGTGCTTATAAAAAATAAATAATTTTTTTTCATATCTCATGAGCCGACCACCAACTGTTTATGTGACTGTTAATGTCCATTTAAAAAATGATGAGTATTTTTTGTCATATCTATTCATCATTCGCCACTCTTTGATTTTAATTTACATAATATTCTTTACATTAATAAAAAGTCTCCCTTTGACAAAGAATCGTCAAATCCAAATTTAAAATGGAGTTTATAGTCCCGTTAAAAGTAAAGCCATTTTTTTCATTTATGTTCTATTAAGTATATTAAACACACACAGTTTAATTACAGGTATGGGGGATGACATAAAGAAAGGAAATGAAATTTGACAAATTATTTTTTGTTCAATTTTCGTTCTCCACACCAAGAAAATGAGAGTCTGATTATGATATGCTGGAATAGATAATAACATGTAATTGTAATTTACCATTTTTTAATTATACAACATGCATTTCTTGTTAAAGGCAATAGAAATTAACTGAGTTTTAAAGAATTTGATGAAATTAATGCAGGCACGTACCTATACCAACATTTGGGGGGGGGGGTGATACTATTTTGGTGATTTTTGGGCAATTTTTTCTGTACACATATGTACTTTACATTTAAAAAAATTTTTAGGGGGGGGGGGTACAACCCCCCCAGACCCTCTCTAGATACGCCACTGAATTAATGGGCTGCATGATTTATTCAAATCGAGCTTTCTGCAGCTCTTTGGCTCCATTCCTCAGGACTTTATTACAAATACATTGATGACTTTACAAGAATAAATGACATTTAATTGGTACAATATTATTATTTTAATTGTAAATTTACCGATTGAAATTAGTTTCCTCTTTTACTCATTTAGTATTCGTAATAGATTTAAATTTCACACTTGGTTTCGTGACTTGTAACTGTATTTACACAACACAAAACTAAAATTATTTCTTATACTTGAGAAAATTTTACACACTTGTTTGTTCAATTAGTTAAACACAAGCTTTTTGAATGTTAATTTCATACGTGCCTCAGAGTGATTTACTATGATTTTAAATTCAAATTCTAAGAGTATGTAAACCGTCTTTTTTCAATTTAAAATTCATTCTGCCTCAAGAGTTCCAGATTTGCCTTTGATTGGGGTTGAGTAATTTGATTGAAACTTTTGTTTTGTCTTTGTTCAAAAAATATCAATCAGCCATCAGCCGTTCCATTCTTCAGGAGTATCAAATATTCAACATGTTGAAAGTTTGCTTAATTTTGATTACCATTGTGTCTCTGGTCAATATTATAAGTAATATTTAAAGATATTTTATTTTTACAGTGGCACTTGCGCTATAATTGCGGGGGCACTGTGAGAATTTCCATAGAAATCGGTATGTACGCACATGTGTTGCACGGGGAAACACATGTGAGTGCAGCACATGTGCGTACATACGGATTCCATAGAAATTCTCACATTGCCCTTGCAATTATAGCGCAAGTGCCACTGTATGTAGTAGAAATTACAAAAGGAGGAGGATTTGAATTCAATTTATATTTTAGAAAAAGTACATTTTATTACACCCAGTACCCACACATTCATTGTGATTTGCAGGCGGCGGAGAAATGTCCGTGGTCTTCAGATAAGTGCTGCGTTTATACAGACAAGAATAAAATTCGTAGGAAGTTAGGTGCTATAGATGCCAAGTGTATTACAAAGAAGGACGAGAACTTAGAGGCTTATAAGGATCACTGTCCATGTGAGCCTGGCCTTTTGTGTGAGTTGGGCATCTGTGTGTAAGGTCAACTAAGTAAAGTAAGTAGATGGTCATCATGAATTAAAGTAAAATATTCAAACTATGGTGCATAGTTGAATTTTTGAATTTGAAAAGTTAATTATTTTTTTCTCATTTATTTGTTGAAGATGGCATTGCATGGGCTGCATTTTTCATAAATTTGTTTACGATTCTTTTGAATATTTAACATTTAAAATGCTCGAGACTTTTTTTCAACTCATGTCTCGTATGTGGTTTTGAAATCAATGAAATCGAAACAGAGTGGGCCAAGAGTCAACACTAAATTTTTTTAAAAATTCATAGAACATTGGCATACTAGTCTGGCACTGGCTACATTGATCTGTATATTTAAGATGTTCATATTCATGATTATTTTATCAGATTCTGCATTCCCTTTTAATATTCATGTGGACAACAATTCATTTTCCACTTACCTTGACCGCTGAAAATATTTTACGCCATGAACGTTTTTAGCGTCCATCGATTATAAATCACGCCCCTAGTGTCCCAAGTCTTTGTTGAATGTTTGGGGTCAATCGAGGCAATAAAGCAAATTTGGCAAGCCATACCGTCAAAATATTCCACGAAATTTCAACTTTTTTTATTTTGACCTCTGAAAATATTTTACCCTATAAACTTTTTTAGCGTCCATCGATCTTACATCACGCCCCCTAGTGTTCCAAGTCTTTGTTTCTTCGTAAGTCTAGAACGATGGATTAGGATGTCGTACGTCGACGTATTAAATTTGGAGTCAATCGGATAAAGGACAAAAAAGTCCCGGCCCATACCGTGAAACGCCGGTACAACTTTACCGACATTAATTTTAGTGGGTTGAGAATTAACTGCATAAAAAAATTTAAACAACATTTTTTTGACCATTATTTTAATATTGGTAAACTTAATTTTTAATCAAGATATTTACATCAGTATTTTAATTCAGAGTTAAAAAAAGATGTTAAATGAACAAAGACGGAAATGATTACAAAATTGGTGACTAATGTGGTCAATAATGACGAGCGTTATTTTTAAATGTACAAAAAAATATGCCAATATTTTTTTTTGATTCCTTTCATTGATAAATAATAGATTTTATTCTCGTCTCTCGTCTGATCATTAAAAAAGAATTCCCTCTTCATTCAATACAATTTCATGCATAATAACATTTTTTTGTACAAAGTTTATATTGGAAGCCATGTAAAAAGGGAGAAAAACAATGAATAAAATAATTCAATGGAATATTTTGGCTTGTGGCATCCAAAGGATTAGTTGAATATTTGTGAGAGAGATAAATTCTTTGTAAATGACATTTGTAAAGATGTCTACCAATTGACAGTTTTCTCATTTATTATAATAACTTGTGTGTACGTACATATGTACTGTACTTTGGTTTACTTTTGTTTATGTAACTTTAATTAAGGATATCTGAGCTTAATTTAATTATCATTTATCTTGTTTAAGAAATATTTATTCCTTCCTGGGTTCCCCCTTGCTAATGAAAACGTACGTCCATTGATTTTTTAAAATTTATGTACGTCCTAAGTACAATTATGATTAATTGTGATGAGTGACGACAAGACAAAAAAAACTGACTTATGATTTTCAATTAATGTGTAGTTATTAAATGTGTCCTCTTTTAAATTTTATTACAAAAGTGTACAAATAATGGTTCTACCTTAATTTGTGTCAAATTCTTATGGCGTTAATGGAAAAAATTGTTGTTTTTTTGTTAATTTTAATTCAAAATTAATATACTGTAATTAAAATTTAAATTAATAATTTTTATTCTTCATTTCTTACCTTTACATGTTCATGTCATTAGTTGGGAAGACTTGTGCATTCTTTTTGCCTAAAATAGATTTTTTTTGTTTACATTTATGGAATTAATATCTATAATTTCATCAAAAAAGTTATTTTCAGTTTAATTTTTCATTAACTTTTAGACTTTTACCTACAAAAAAAAATTTGGTTCATGGGAAATAAATAGAATATTACGACATAAAAATTAGATGTTATACAACATTTAATTTTTTTTTAAATGTTATACAAACAATGAAACAAGGGATTTTGTAATTTAATGTACAAATTGATCATTTCAAAGTCCCCATAACAAGCACAAAAAGATTAAAGTAAGGCCCCTGGGTAAAATATTTACGCCTGTGTGTAATATATATTACACACAATTACCTGTATATACAGGGAGAAGAATTCATTGACAAAAAAAATCTGAAAATTTCAAGCTGAGTTTTGACTGTGTGATAATAGAAGGTGATTAACTCTTATCTTTTCATCAAATTAGTCTCAATTGAGTACAAGTCAATGTAACTACTCCTGCAAAAATCAAATCAATTTATCAATCGTCTTTATAAATATGCGTTCCTATTTAAAAAATCCGTACACTCACAATCAGTCAGTTGAGAGGATGTTCAATAGACAAAAACAAAAATATTTGGTAATACATGTTAAATCATACAGAACTCCCATTAGATTTAGTACACTCTCTAGTGCATACCTATTTGCAATTATTATCTGTCTTACTTGTTAAATTATTTAATTTCAACCTAAGTCAACGTTATTTAATGTCCAGCACGAAAACTTTGTTTTATATTTAATTCAGCCAATCTTTTATTTAAAAAAATTTCAATGTGCATGTGTTGCATTTCCTAATAGTTTCCTCTCCATCTTCCACTAAAGAAATTGCATGATGTAATACAGGTAAATTGTAATGTGTACAATTTAAAGAGAGAAAGAGAGACCCCCTGCAGTTTAGTAATTTACAAGCCAATAGAAAAGAGGGGAAAAAATTATTTAATTTTATTACATTTATTATAAAAGTTGTATTAGAAAAAAATACAAGATACAGGTAAACGTACATTAAATACAATTTACAATAATATTTAAAACTGATACTTTAATGGTAAATTGAGCATGTAATTTTTTTGTACTTTTTCATCCCCAAAAAATAACCTACGGCCTCACAAATAATCTCTAAAGAGAATTCTCTTCAAAGTTTAAACTGCTGTGGTTTTTTCCAGTTAAAAAATTTAAAATGGTTATTGTTTCAGTACAACTTAATTTATCTGGCTTTATTTACAATACAAAATTTCAATTTCCTGTCAATCAAATTACCAAGCCTTCCCCCACCTAATAAATAAAGAGCTGAGACACTAAAATCCAAATCTTAATTAATAGTGACTTACATTGGCCAAAATCCTGTCCTATCAAATAACAATTCATTGTGAATGACTATAACTAAAGACAATAGAGAATGAGAAAGTTGAAATTAATTAAAATTCAATCATTTATTTTTACAGGTAAGTAGCTACTCCTTGCTTGTACCTCAAAAAATAATAATCAAAGGTAAATAAGTCTAAAAACAATACAATTGACTAAACTTAATGTGACTCGTGTCCCGTCAAATATTTTTAGGGTACTCTCCTCTTCTCCACATGTTCTATTGTGACAACACACGCTCTGTACAGTCCAAATGTTGAATGTAGGGCTTGAAAAGAAAAACAAATGAAAAATGACTTGAAAAAAAAGAAATGATGAAGATATAAGTCAACTTGATTGACTTTGGGCATTATATGAGTCATGTTGAATGTTGTACAAACACATCTCACCCACCCCCCAAAAATTTTACACGTCTTAATCTTGCCGTGTCATGTGCCTTGAGATGTGTAGCTTATATCTGTAGTTATGGATTGGGACTATGTGCTATCAAAATATTGGTACTAATAATTTACTTTTTTGTCCACTGTTTTTCTTTTGTATATCTTCACCCCAACAACTTGTCTTCCTCTTTTAGTCTATACTCACAAAATACATAGACAAGTACTAACACTTTTTTGAGGAGCTGGGAGCCACACTGACAAGCTTTGAGATTGAGGAATTGGAACAGATGGAAAACCTTATATAGAACTTCCTCCCATTCTTTTGTTGAACAAATGTCGGATCAATAAGTGAAAAAGATTGCAATTTTTTATCAATTTTTCTCTCTTTATATCCTCAATCAATTTTAACTTCCCCTATATATTGTTCTCTATGAGTGCCCATTTATTAAAATTTTGATTGTCAATTTTAACATTATCAATGGACATTTAATTTGGGTTTAAATATTTTATTTTATTCTTTAAATAAAAAATTATTTCAATAGAAATATTATTTATACTACTAAGTAAACAAGAATAAATTTCTTGATGAATAAAAATTAAAGTGAAAGTAAAGTCAACAAGAAAAGTTGGTTGTTCTCAAAAAAATGGGAGAATCTTCAGAATTTGAACTTGAATCCAAACATTTTCCATTAATAAAGTTAACGTCCTTGAAATAATAGCCAATTAGTTTAAATTGGTGATACTACCAGTAAAACTATAAAATTCCACATTTTTGTAGGAAATAATTTTGATCAAAAAATTACAAAATAATTTCAAGGCGTTCCCTCTAAATTGTAGTTTGAAAAAAACAGTGAATTCACGTGTATCAGTATCAGTATTTTAACAGGGAGGGTGTGCCTAACAATAAAAAATAATTCTTGATGGCGGCATCACAGACACAACAGGGCCAGTATCAGTGACACTCAACAAGAGTCAGTGAGACAATTTCCTACATAATAAAAAAATAATTGTAATCTGAATATTTTTATTTTATTTGTCTTTATTTTACAACGCATGTTTCCACCTATCATACACAGTATCTCATGTCAATATCATGACCCATTGCACATGTAACTTTTTTAATATGAATATAATTTTTATGTCATCCAACTAGAGAGAGAGAGAGAAAGATTACAGATAGATAAAAATTAAACCAAAATATTTTACAACTTTTCCATCAATTTCAAATCCTCCATCGAATTTCCTTGTACAACACACAGAACACAGAACACGAAAAATATTACACATAAAAAATTAAAGTCCACACAGTAGAAGAGATAGTTTACCTTTTACAATTTTTGTAGGGGCAGAAATTGACGGAAAATGACAATTTCAATTTTCATCTAATGTGCATCCTCGCCCTCCCCTAATAATGGCGTAATTAGTAATTTACTATAATTTTATTTAATACACCAACGTCCACCATTGTACAGATACTAGAGAAAGAGAGGAGGAGGGGGAGGGGTAATAGTAAACGAGATGCTCACCATCACCATCACCAAAAAAAATCATTTGGAGTGTCTATGGATTTGTAAAGAGGAAGGGACAAATAAAAAAAATGGTTGTTTTATTTCCATGATGGAATGTGTATGATATTTGCAATGAAATTCCCATAAAAAAATAACAACAACTCTCTGCACCCAATTTAATCCAGGACGATTTGACGAGAGTCAATTTGATGAGACGGAATAAATTGTAATGTGTGTGTTGTGTGTTGTTGTGTCTGGGTGACAATAACAAGAGATTTCTTAAGTGAGCTTGTACATTCATTTTAATTCTAACACATGTTTACTCTGCTGGATACAGAGAGAGACACACAATAAAAAAAGATTTCTATACACATTCCTACACAGTGTGTAGTACACACTAATAAAAAAAACTACGTGTAGTTTAATTCACTTGTTCATTCACACTCGTAGCTCTTTTTTTTGGTTTTGATACTCGTACAGCTACATTTGTAAATGTCTCTAGCCATTTTCTTAGCTCTCAACATGGCAGTCGTGGAGAATTTAGAGACGGATTATGTGAAGGAAATCCTCTCTCCTCTTGATAAATGTAACTCATGGTGGGCGAGAGATTGAGCCTTCACCATGTAATCCTTAACATTAAGTATGTAAAATCTCTTTTAATATATTATTACACATGTAATTTTGGTGACTTGGGTGATGATAGTGGGTAGTTTATATGTTATTTTATGTGTACAAGGATTTTCCCTTTACTTTATTTTCTATTCTTGTACATTTCCCAATCCTCAAATTAAATTCGAGGGTGATTCTTCCAATTAAGAGAGAGAGAGAGAGAGAGGAATTGACAAACATAATTACAGAAAATCATTATCAATTTTTTTTTCTTCTTCCTCTTCTTCATTTATTTTCAGAGTACAGATATAGACGAGACGACGTATCAATTGAAATTGTGTGGGATCCGTTGAAAATTGAATTAAATTTTCTCTCCCATTTTAGTAAATGTAAAGCATGAAAAACTGACCACAAAAGATTTTTTTTAATTGAGTTGCACATTTTCGCGAATTTTCAGTCAATTTATTGTTCAAAAAATGAAGAAATATTTTTTAGAACATTACGCTACAATTTGTTTGTGATATGTAATGTAATATATCACAAAACTGTAGTTTAGTTTGCAATTAATTTAATAAAGTTGATAAATTGACAAGAGACAGAGGCATGATTTAGTAATGTTCTTTTTTTAACAAACATCAATAATTATTGAATACAGTAGCTATTATTTGTACTATAGGTAAATTATGATTAAAATAAAATAAAATATTTTGCATGTCATTCTCAAACCTCAAAAAACAATTTTCTTGTGATTAATAAATGTGTCAAAATTTTTTTTTTGTTTTGTAATCCTGTTAATTAGTATTTAAAAAATATGCAGACGAGGAAAACAATCCAAAGAATGACTGTGTCCATGTTAGGTACACAATTTATGTAACTGTTTGTCTAGCAAAAAAATATGACCCAATCTCTAACTCTAATACAGAAATAAACAAAAGAAGATTCACATTCAGCTTTGTCAAGTCAGACATCATTAATAAGAGCCACACACACACATTTTGTATAGAATTCTGACGAGACTGATGGTCTCACTATGAATGGGCCACCTTCGTTGTCATCCTAATGGTTTTTATTTTAACAAAAGCCCGGGCTTGACGTTTGTCACGGTTCCCATGTTAACGCTCTTCCTTTCATCTTGTGCCTCCATTGTTTTTCTCGGTAAGGAAATGGAAAATGAAATTCATGTCTAGTATTTTATTACATGAGACGCAAACAAGGGGATTTATGCTAGAGATGAGTGTAAATATGATAAAGAGAAAAAGATGAGTTTTACAGGTGATCCATTACTGAATCTGTACAAACAAATTTTATGACATGTCTACTAATCTCATGTCTACAACAAAAATAAATTTTTTTCTATATACAAAGAACATGGTCAAATTCAAAAAACACAGGTGAGACTTTGTAGGTCAGTTTTATTTGTATTTGTGTGTTTACTATATAAAATGAAAATAATTTTTAAAATGAATGTCCATTGAAATTAATTTTTTTTTGTATTAAATGGCTACTCAAACTAAAATGGTTTTACATTTGTTAAGAGGCTCATTTGTCCTCCTAATGACATAACATGATTGAGTGTCTCAATATAATCAAAGGGAGAAGAAGAACAAGAAGAAAAAAATTGTGTCTACTCAACAAGAAAAGGAGAGAGATTTTTGTACAGTTACAAGTTTTCATATGTACATTCATTATTTCCATTAAATGTAAAATAGGAGAGCTCAATCATCAAGTTAAAGTTTTTTATTTACTCTATCAAAATCCACCCCTCCTCCTCCTCCCTCAAAACTTTCAATATATTTGTAAAGTGAATTGACAATGGAGTTTGATGACGGACAAGTGTCGAGAGGTAATAAGAGGAATGTTAAATGTAGTTATGTGTAGCATTATTATTTTTATTGTGGGGAGCATGAACTCAATCTTTTCTTTATTTTTTTTTATATTGTAATCTCAGGTCTAAAGCTACGCTCTTCCGTCCTTCAACAAATTGATTTCATACAAATTATTACCATCTCTCTTTTTCTCACTCACTTGATCATAAAGTCAAAATTGTTACTCAATTTATTTTTTTTTTGGTTAAATTTTTTATGTAAGAATAAATGGATGGAAATAAAAACAAACATTATAATAAGCTTCAAGTGTTCAACAGTTGAAACAGAAGCAGAGCCTCTTATGTCCTCAAGTCCCCTTCTTGTCTTTATTTGTAAATTCACCATCACAGGTGAGAAAATTAATTTTTTTTGCTTCTACCTGTACAAATTATTCTCATCTTTAAACTTTAAAACGTATTGATGATTACAGCATCTCTGTTTGTATTAAAAAAATCATTTGGAAATAATCTTTTCTGTACTTTTTTTTATAGTGACCGTGATAGACTTTAAAAGACAAAAAAATGATGACACTCTTTAATTACAGGTGGATTTTTTACAGGTATATGTTATTTGTAAAAAAAATTTGAATTAATTTAAATTAAAATAATTTAAATTGTGTCTAAATATCCAATGAATTTTTTTTGCAAAATAAAATCCTTAAAAATGAATATTCAAAAATATGATTATGGCAAGTCATACAAGTTAAAATATTATTTAACAATGAAAGACTATCGAGGCGATTCAAGATTTAATATAAAAGATGGGCTCTTTTTTATATTCTTTAACTTTATTTTTGCTCAAGGCAAAAAAAAGTCAAGTGTATGAAATTTAGAATGATAAAATATTTCCAAGTGTCAGCTCATTTTATTTTCATTTTTGTCATATTATTCCTTGTCATGTCACTCACTCCCTGTCCCTACCTTCATGCTTTTCAGAATTATTTTTTTTATTATATTTTACTGTATAAATTTCTTAAGAATGACGCATACAATATGCAAAAAAAATATTTTCAAGTATTGAAAATATTTTTGTGATATTTTTTTAAATAAAATGGCTGGAGGTTTTGATCTACCCTTAAAATATTTTTGATCTTTAATAAAGATAGAGCTTTTTGGTAATCTCAACTAACTTTGTGCCATAACTTTTGACTGTACATCTGTAGATGTTGAGGGATGAAAGATAAGATTCAAAACCTTTTTTCTGTTGAAGTGTAATACTCATATGAGTACGAGATCTGCCCTACGGCAAAAGATTTCTTGTGAAAATATGAATGAGCCGTGTTAGAGAATTTTGAGATACCTTTTTTGATTATTTTAGTTAACACTAATGTAATTAAATTTTGTGTACATTACTCTGAGAGATTAGTCCCTCATTTATTTTATGAAAGAAACTTTTATTCTTAAAAAAACACTTTTTTGATTAACCTTTTACAAAGATCAAAAAGTCAAGATTGACCTGTAGGCAAAATTCATCATAAATTATACAACATTACGACGAATGACGTATGACTTAAGGAGGGTTAAGGGCAACCCCCAAAAAACCACTAGCACTCTAATTGATGGTCTACCAAAACAAAGTTCTTGAATAATTTTTTTTTTAACTTTTTAGGAGACACGTCTTGTCAACACAAAAGTTTTAATTAATGTTTTGTTTATTTTTTGAAAAAATATCTCTCAAGTTACAAACTATAGAACAAAACGTAACCATAAAATTGCTACCGCATTTTAAAAAACATAAAAATTAAAATTTTAGACATGCTAAATACCATTCTCGTCACTTTTTGATGAGAGAGAGAGAAGGGATTCGTGATGTAAGAGAATTTAAAAAGTTGACGAGGGAGATGAAACTGATCGTGTATGATTATGACTTGTGAATTTTGTTTGATAAAAAAAAGTAAAAGCAATTATCAAGGAATTTAATTCCACATAAGGAAAATCAAAACGATACGTCCAGCAGATGAAGAAGAATGGCTTCCGAGTCAAAGAATCGATTCAATATCACTCAAAAAAAATTATTTCCTCTGGTACATCACGAGAGAGAGTTCCATCTGGTTAACTTTTATAATTGTAACTATATTGACTCTTAATCAACAATAAATTGAATTGATGAAATAGAGCAGAATTTTCCAGATTATAATATTTAATCTGTACATTTTACATTGGTCAGTTTAGACCCAGCTTAAAACTTTCAATTTCCTCTCTCTCTCTCTCTCTTGTACAGGAAGAAGACAATTGTTAATATTTTTTATTGTATGGACAGCTACTGGTCAGTCTGATGATATTCACACAATGGTGCATGCATTGAGTATAAAATCATTATGTTTTTTTGTTCAACATGATTGATAAAGAAGCTTACAACTTAAAATATTATACTACCAAGATTTTCCTTACGATTAAGAAGCCAGAAGCCACTCCTCATCTTGTACAGATATACATACATGAAAAATTATATATATTTACTTATATATGAAGACTGTTAAATTAAATGGACTCTACCAAAATATAGTTGAATCGTTTTCATTCTTCTTCTAATTTTTTATACAACAATAACCAATATTATTGAATTTATTCTTCATGGGTGGGGATTCGACTAAGGAAGATTATTGAAAACCGTGGAAAGTCACCCGATCTTCCTCTTTTGTCTTGAAAAAAAGTAAAAGTTTGAGTAAAAGTTTCTCTCTCTATGTAATTTTAGATAAAATTATAAAAGTGCATCAAGTCTCAATCATAAAATAATTCAAAAAAAAATTTGATACATTGAATTAAACTTTGTAGATTGTTCTGGATTCCGTGACTCCTGTCAAGAAGTCATGCTGATGACTGGACTTGATGTCCAAGCAGAAGAATTTGAATCTGATCAAGTTTTTTTTATTTAATATTGTATATCAAACAATATTAAATATTCTATTGTATAGATTCCTTCCTCAACTTTATGTCTGTATTTTGAAGAGAGATATTTTTGTATACAGATACAAATTGAACAATATGGGAAAGTGCTTTTAAAAAAAAGTTGGATGTTGGATCAACACTTGAATGAATCATCTTTGATGAAGTATGACAGGCTGAATGAGAATCTCATTATGGAAAAAAAGACTATGGAATATTTGTCGTTATATAGAGATATTTAATTTTAAAATATATTCAAAATGTTTATTTTTATGGTGAATCGAGTTCACAAGATAAAATTTTAAATTTTTTTAACAGCATGTGGTCTTCAAAGGTGAAACCTCTCACTTTTGAATTTTTTTATGCTTTAATTGTTAGTTTCATGGAACAATACTAAGTCTCAGTTATATATTTGTTAGTTTAAAAATTTTATAACTGCTACACGTGTTGAAAAATATTTCTACATGCCACACACACCAGTTCCTTAAACTCTCATGCTTTTGAAATGGGCACGTTGCTGAATTCTGAATTGGCAAATGCTTAAAAAGATATTGGAAATTGTGAGTAGTTTTGAATAATATTTTAATTGTGATTTTTTTAAAACTATAAATTGTATAGTCCATTTTGTCATTTATAAAATTTGAATGCAGTTTATTTATTTTTGTACATTTCATAAGGAAAAACCTAAAGACAGAATAGGAGCCTAATTTGTAAGTCAATTAGACGCCATTCATTAAATTTTTCATATTTCTTGAAATTTTTTGAAAACTTGACCTTATTAGGAAGTTGTCTATGTTTACACATAAAAATTAATTTCCTAATTTAAAAAAAATATAAATATTCATTTCCTTTGTAGGTACAAAAAATACTCTTCATAAAAATTAAACGCAAAAAAAACCACGCACATTGCGTAAGTAACGACATTCAAAAAAAACCTTTGCTAAAATGGTCAGTCACATCCAAAGCCAAAAAAAACTAGACAATTTCTTTCAATCTCCCTTTTCTATGAATAGATAATAAAAAAGGATTAAATTGAATTAAATTGGCGGTCGACTCAATTGACCTCAGTCATCCTATTCCTCTTTCATAGTTAGGCATAAACAGTAGAAAATGATCCAACTTAAAAAAGTTTAACTTTGAGAATATGATTTGCATTGTTAATCAATTTTAACGGAGAGAAACCAAAAAAAGGAATTCTTTCCAACCACAGGGATAATCAACAATTAGTATTATTCAATGGATTTTGTAGTATCACAAAAAATATTGACGTACATAATGCAAGAAGGGTAGGCATAGGACAAGAGTTTAAAATTGAAATCAACGATGACAAAATAAAAAGATTGACCATGAGCACTCAGGTTGACAGTGCAGTGAGCGAGGAATGACAAATGCTGGTCACTTGACAACACAGACCTGTCTACCCAGACAATGCTCAACAAAAATTGGTGACAGACTCAAAGAGAGAGAGAGAAATATTGTTTTTTGATTTGCATTTAAATTATCAAAAAAAAATACAGAAAAAAAAGAATTGAGAATCCTTTCAAGCCCTTGCATGTAATCCCCCTTGAACTGCTCTCCATTCAAATTTCTTGACCATTTAAACTCCACAAAAGAGGAGAGGAGAATTTTTAAAAATAAAATTCCGAATAAATGTCACGAGACAAATATTACAAACTGATATCTGTAACTTTATAAAAATGTTTTTAAGCCTTGAGGCACAGCACCCAATAAAATACAAGCCGGCTCCTCTCTCTCTCTTTGGAGGAATGGGACATTTTTTTGTACCCTGAGAGTATCTCAAGTTGAAGATGATGACAAAAATTTCTTTGGGCTAAAAAGCACCAACCTACAGGGCACCCCAAGCACCCAACAATCCCAATAAAATAGAGAGATATGTAGAGAGTTTAAGTAAATGTATAAAAATTATGACGTATAATTATCATGGGGGTATAAATGAACAACAATTTTAAAATTCGCCATCACTTTCTTGGTGAATCTTGTCCAAGTCTCATATTGTGGTCGTCCAAAATAATTTATTAAAAATATAGAGAAAGTAAAAGTGACTCAATTTGTGTGCCTTTTTTTACATAAAAATTTTGTGAATTCCATAATTTCAAGAACTGGCTTTGTAAATGTGTGACAAATTGGTTGAAATGTTATCTCACAATTTTTGGGACAAGAAAGTGAGAGTTTTTTGGATAACCGGAGAATTGTAGAGAGACAGTGCCTTTTATGACTATAAAAGTATCTTCAAGTTTATAATATTTTGAGAGAGAGAGAGAGGACAAAATTTTCCAACTTGTTTGTCAAATCTGTATGTACATTTATAACCAGTGCAAAAAAAAACTTGAGAGTTGGGAACTGAAAGTGACAAATAGTTTCTTGGCCTGGATCCGGTCTTCACAGACAATTTGCCTACGTCTATAAATGTGCAAAAGGGAATCCCCTCTAAAAAAGATACAGAGAAAGTCTCTAAAATTTATCTCTCATTTTACTGGATCACTACAGATATAACACACAAAAACGAGTTATAGAGTTAAACTCAAAGTTATAAAAAGAACGATTACTCGTATAAATTCAACTCTATTTCCTGTCTCTCCCTTAAATTTTCCCCCAGTTTTTGAGGCTACAATCGTAAATACATCTCTTGTATAAAAAATTGTCTGAAATCTTGTTTGGCACGTCTCAAATGATGGCGAGTCCAGTGACTTTTGTGGTAAGTGAAAATCTTGGAATTATTCCAGGTTACATTAAACCAAAGGGATGGGGTCGATGGTAGGCTATGAGTGTTTACTACTTACCTTACTGGATATATATATATATAGAGAGATTTTCCATGTAAGGGGAAAATAATTTTGAGATTCTCAATTTCATTTCGGAAATTGTTATGAATTATTGGACTACATTGACTCACTTTAACTCTTTTAGATTTATCTCAAGTCATTATTATTATATTTTATTATTATATCTTCCAATTTAACTCGGATATTATTTTCATCTTTATAACTATACAGAATGGTAGTAGACACACAAATAATTTTCACTTTGAAAAATATCACTCGTACAGTACCTATTGATCGTCTTGAAAAAAAACTACAGACAAAATAAATTCTTTTCTAAACTTTTTTTTTCTTTTCAACATTCCAAACTAAATTACACGACATAGATCATTTAAGACAGGAGACCAGTGTCTATGATGAGTAAAGGAAAATAAATCATTGGGGAAAAAAATCATTTTTTATTGACACAATGATAAAATGGAGGATCAGGTGGTCGAGAGAAAAAAGACAAAAAAAATTTATTGGCTTGGTCAAAAAATGAGATAAATAATTTTAAGAAATTTTAGACTTGAAAATCCTCAAGCAGAAATAAATTGGCAGTTTCCAAGAAAATATTTTTCGCAAACTGATATCCTTGCCAAAAAAACAGGGCAAATAAATGTAAAATTAAAGTAATATTGTAGAAAATTAATAAATGTCGACGCTTAAGGGTGACAATTGAATTAGACACGGAATTGAATTTTTTGTGTACATGTCTACCTCAATTAAAGTTGAGAGGACATGAAAAAAAAAATTAAATGTCATAATTAACTTTCAAAGTTAAACATTGACTGTACTTGATTATTTAGTCATGAGAGAATTGTCACATGACAGAGACACAAACGGGGAATTAACCCTCAATTTTTGTCAGTATTTTGGGACAAAGTGTAAGTCAAAGCTGAAGTGAGTACGAGAAAAAAATTCCCATGACAAAATTATTATTTGTGCGTCTCCTACATCTGACATCCCATTGGGATTTTGAGAGTTGGGAGCCATGTTTAATGTTACTTAGTCCGAGAAATTAATTAACAAGCATTAAATTATTTTTTTAAAAAGAGAGAGAATTTGAAGGTGTATTCTCCAAATTAATTTCTTCATGCATGCCATCCTCCATGTTTGTTTAATTTTAACCACCAAGGAACATAACAATGATGAATTGTTAGCCTTATATAATAATTTAATGAATTGGAAAAGGTTAAAAAGAACAAGGCTCTCTCTCTTGTTTGTACTCACAATACTTTTTTTTGTACTTAACGTTTACGTTAGTAAGTTGTAGTTTATAACGGTTAAAGCTCACCGCTAAAAACTTTTTTTTGTTCATAAGACACAAAAAGAGAGAGAGAGAGAGATCCTAAACTAAAAGTGAAATATTTCATAACTTAGTTTCGTCTTTTGGTCTCAGATCCCTTGCTCTATTATTCTAAGCGTGTACAGAGTAAAGTCTTAATCTGATGGTCTTGGGTCTCCATTAAATTGCCCTACGCAATAATAACCACAGCATGTATACGTATGCACATACACAGATAAGACATTGGTTGTGGTATAATTCTTCAGGGTTTTACGGATGTAGTAAACAATACAGAGTGGTTTAGAAGACTAAAGCATTTAAGCTGTAGACGAGTAGATTAAAGTATTAGAGTAATACCTACAAAAAATCCATCTTTTCATTTCCATTGTACAAAACGCACAAAAGTTTTTGTGTTAAATACACACACACAAGAAGAGTACAGGTAAAATAATATGTAACGGCCATTGCATTAAATACTAGAAAAAGCCGTCATGGTAGATCAGCACGAGCTGACAAAAAAAAACAACAAGACAATTTTCTATTGTGGTCTTGGAGTGTCATCCAAAAATGTATTTTTTTCTTCTTCTTTGCACACTTGAGTCATCTACTTGAGATTAAAGTTTATTTTTTTATATGCACGAATTGTCCATTTTCACATATGCTTAAATCCATAATCTGTAGAGTGATGATCGTCCCTTCAAATTTTAATTTTGTATTGTGAGTCAAGTGTCAAGCTTAAGTCTCGAAAAATATTTATTTATTTAATGGCGTCATCCCTTTTGTTATGATTTATCCCCTAAAATCAATTTTTCAAGAGACTTTTTTAGAGGGATTTTTTCCCTACCTGTAATTATGATTTAATATTGATTATGATAAAATAATTTATTATTTTTTTGATAGATTTTTTCTTCGATTCTCCTTTTGACACTTTCACTGGGAGATTTGAGTGAGGCCTCAAGTGACAAAATAAAAAGAAGCGGAAATAGAAATGGGATAGATTTCCGTCAACCCGATTTACCTGCATTGTACTCAGCCCCGAGAAGTCATCAAGAACAAGAGAATCAGGACAATGAGGTTGATCAACAGAGCAGTACAGATCGTGATGGGGTTGCGGGTACAACGACAGAAATATATTTTGATGAGAGAGATGAAGGGACCAGTGAAGACTATCAATTTACGGGGACAACTCAAACGTCACGTGACTATCAAAATTCTGAGCCACAATCTTCTAATCGTTCTCAAGAGAAATCCTCTCGTTCCCAGAGCCAACCCAACAAAGATCATCTTGGTGGTTATGAGAGTCCAAGACAAAATGATAACTTTCATAATGATCAACAAGACAAAGACAAACCAAGTTTGACGATGAGACAAAGTCAATACCAAAGACGACCATTGGATCAACAACAAATTGAAAATCATCATTATCCTACAACTCAGATCTCCAATTCTCCTTTAACGGTAAATATTTTATTTTCAATTAAAATTCCCCAACCATTTAGTTGAATGACATGACTAAAAAAAATGGCGAGAAATTTTTCTCTTGTACGAGTACACATAAAAGACTGATACAATTTAAGAATTTGTTTTTACAATTATTTATTATAAAAAAAGCTTCTTTTATTTGATTTTGTCATATTTAAAGAGAGTTAAATGTAATAATAATAATGTTATTATTATTAATGATAGTTTCATGTAGTGGGGTTAGACAAGGTAATTAATTAATAATAGTCATGCATATTTAATTTCATACATCTCTCTCCTTCTCTCTATAGAGAGTTTAGCTTTTAGCCAATAAAAAATGACGTGGACATTGCATTGTAAGAGTCACATAAAAACTAACAAGAATAAAATTAGATTTAATTTTTCTTGTGTATATTAGAATAATATTCAAATCCTTTGAATCTCCATTTTAAGAATTTAAATACAATTTTCTCTGTAATTTTTTTTACATCTGTCTATTTTTTTTGTTTGCAACTCCACAGTTTTTAGAGGTACAGTTGTATGGGATGCATTTAGTAGAAATTATTTTCAACACAATTAATGACAATAATGATGATGCTCTTGATGAAAAAATTATATACAAAATTTATCCGCTAACTTAACAGTTAACAGCGATGACGTATTTGTAGTCAGGCAGACGACCAAAAGAAAGGGAAAAATAATCACAATAAAATATTTCAAAGAAATGTATCCATTTCTTTGAACATGAATGAGAAGAACATGAGGAAGAATCTGTACAAATGTTGAATGTACAAAGTTTTATTTCCTTTGAGTGATCATGATCATGAAAAAAAAGAAGAATTTTTTTTAAAAAAACATTTTCATTTCCATTGACAAATAATTTTTTGACTAATGTATAAGATGGCAATTATCCATCATTAAAATTTACAATATTATGAATTCTTGTCTACATTTTCTCTCTTTCTTTTGTCCTCACATGAAATCATATAATATTTCCAAGTCTTCATTTTTTCTATTATATAAAACATACAGAGAGAGAAAGAGAGAGAGAAAAAAATTGAAGTAATTTATTTATGAACATGTGTTTACTGTTTGGCTGATGGACGTAATCATATTTACTTTAAATATTTTCTATTCAGAAAAAAAAACTCTTAACACTTTGTACAGAGCACGGGGCACGACGAGTAATATCTGTACATTGTACATTCTACACAGAGACTAACATGATAGGACAGAGAAGAATTCTTGTGTTTATTCTTATCACAATAATACACACACAATTTAACTGTATAGAAAAAAAGAGAAGGATTTTTTAGGTGGTAAATTGACGTCCCTTGTTTGTATTGTGCATTTATGTATGTGGGGGAGAAAAAAAAAGAAGCCGTTTATTATTATTATTGTTGGAGTTTGTAACAGCATACGGACTTTCTCTTTGAGAGTCAGTCAACTATGAAAAAAATCAACTTGAAGTGGAAAATTGCAATTGTCGATCCTTCCATTTATGGCATTTCTCCTAGTCTAGTGATCTCATATGTAAAATTTATGTGTAGGTGCACATCCATTCACTCTCCATATTGTTTACTCTCCATTTTTTGAATAGGGGCCCTATCTCTCTCTATAAAAATAGTGGAGAGTCAGTACAATTAAATGGGACGGAGGGTTGTCAAGTAGATAAATAAAAAGTCATAATAAATGAATATGTAATATGAACAATGGACAATTTTGATGATTTTTATGTAAACTTATTTTTACTTTTATGAAAAAGCAGGGACGGGAAGGGACTGGAGGACATGAACAAATTAATTCATTTTATGGGATCCCCATACTGGCTATGAATACATCATCTCGTCAAATTGAAACTCAAGGCCATAATTTTAATTCACAACCATCACCCGTCTACATTAGTAGTGGTAGGGAAGTACAGCCGGAGGGTCTGATGTTTCAACAGGGACAAACACGATATTTGCCACCCATTCTACAACAAGTGTATCAACGATCTCAGCCCCAGTCTCAGTCTCAAGAGTCAGTGTACAATATACCTGGAGTTTCCATTCCACCCCGAATTACAATTCCCCCCCGAGATTCATCCACGGGTAGTTCTCAAATTCCTCAGACTCAAATCCCCGTGAATGACTTTCCCTTATTTCAACAACAGCAACAGCAACAACAAAATGTACAACAAAGACAACAACGACCAGAAAATTTTGAGAGACCACAACCCTCTCTTGGACAATACCTCCCACCCCTCACTCAATATGAGAGTAGATCACAAGAGACTTTGAATCAAAATCAAATTACTGGTCATCAATTTAATGAGCGTCAACCACACACTCAGCATCAGCAACAAGGAAGAGTTGAACAGCAACAGCAGCAACAGTATTTACCCCCAAGAAATGAAGCACAACCACATCACCAACAACAACAACAATTTCAACAACCACCAACTAATTTCCAAAGTCAGACAGAGACTAGAGGGACTAATGGAATTTCCCAAATTAATACAAACACAGCCTTTGAAATAGATGAGCCCCATGATGACACGATCGTTGACGCCGAATTATTATTGAGAGTTCAAAGAATCATTGAGGAACATGAGAGACAACAGAAAGAACTACAAGATAAATTTAGGAGAGAGAATGAAGCCACAGAAAATTTTTTGGGGAATAAAAATCTTCATGATAATTTCAACAATAATAATGTCTACCAATCTCAGTCTTATTTTGGCAACAATAACAACGATAATAATAATAATCAACGTTCTAATAATAATCAACGTTACAATGAACCCTCAAACTCTCAAAGTCAAGCTTACTCATCTCCACCTCAATACAAAGGACAAGAGACACCACGGGATTCGGCCAACTATCAAATTGGGACGGGAAGTTTTCCAGTTCAAAATCCACAAGGAATTTCTCCTACTGGAAATGGAGAGACCCCATTGTCAGGTAGTCCAGTTCCAGTTGAGAATGGAGTTGGAGCTCGTCATTCATTCCAACCACAAGTACAAAATACAGGAGGAGACAGACAAGGGGGGTATGGGCGGGAAGTGTACCAAGATGTTACGAATAGTATTAACAATGTACAACATTACGAGCCATCATCATCAAGGAGTCAAGGGAGAGGAATGAAAGAAGAGTTGACTGTCCAATGGTCCAATCCACCAAATGGTCTCCGTAATGTTCCCAAACCTCATTCCCAAGCCAATGAAACAGATGAGAATTTGAGTCCTAGACAGTCCAACACAAAGTCACACATTGAATACCAAAAGGCTATCCTTTCAGATCATTTTGTGGAGACTCAAACAGAATCACCGTCAAGAGGTAACTCCTTTAGACATCAAGAGTACTTGCCACCATCATCTTCTCCCCCTGTAGACTCCACAAGAGAAAATCCTGAATTTACAGCAAGACGAGTCACTGGATCATTTAATCCACAATTCGCATCATCTTCTCCTCCCACTCAAACTCAAGGCTATCAATACAATGGAGGCATTCCTAGTGTTGGCTCTAGCCCTTCTAGTGGTGTGGATAGTTCACAGTTGAACAGTAAAATAAATTCAAATTATTATCGACCTAATGTTAACGTTAACGATCAACCCCAAAATGAAAATCATGGTCCCTTCACTCCCTACCCCAATGAATTACCTAATCGACAGTCAGGTACTACTCAGAATTTATATGAGAGTCAAATTGGGAATTCACAAGGGACTTTACAATTGGGAAATCAAATTCTCAATTCATTTTATGGCCTCCCATCCCAATCCCAATCTCAAAATCCAGGAGAGAGACAGAACAACCAAAACTATCAACAAAGTTTCAATGGTCATTCAGGCCCAATGTCTAATTATAATGATATTGGTAATCAAAATCAACCCATGAAAGAAGGACAAGAACCACAAAATGAGAGAGTTGCCATTTATCCATCATCACAAGATCAACTCTCACAAACGTACCATAATTTGGCTAGTATGTATCCAACTAGTTTTACTTCAAATGGTAATTCTCGGACTATTGTTGTCCATGAAGTCCCTTATGGAAGTATTCAAGGAGTTACTAATCGAGCACTTATTAGTCCTCAAGTCTCACCATCTTTGGGAGGGGAGATGGCTTCTGACAATCAATTTTTAGGAGTTGACAGGACTCAGAATAGTTTTTCATCTCAAGATAATTCTCACCGTTCTGGGTCTTCTTCTTCTTCTGACAATGACATAAATTTTCCTCCTCAAAATAATCCCATTTCTTACCAATCTCATTCCCCTTCTAGTCATGAGTCAAGTAGCCATCACAACCAATATCCTTCACCATTTTTGGTGAGTCAACCACAAAGTGAAAGTCCTAATGGTAGAATTGTTGAGAGTGGAGGAGATGGGAATTTTGTTCAAAATCCAAATTATTATGCACAACAACCTTTTACTTTAAATTCTCATGAAAATCAAATTCAAATTTCTACTCCACAACCCATCTACGGAATCCCACTTGCCCCTGCTTTGGGTCTTGACTCTATCACTTCCTCTATTGATGAGAATTCTGGAATTATTCTTCCTCAAAATTCTTTTATTCTTCAGGATAGTCAACCCCTCACGTCAGAAGCACAACAACAACAACAAGAACAAATTTCAAACGACACGGTCATTGTCAATCCAACTTTTTATGCTGTAGCTCAACAACAAGAAGAACAACCTCAAGAACAACAAAAATATTACTTACCACCCTCACAAACGTATGGAGTTATAGTTAATGGAGGGAGTGGACAAAATAATTTAAATAATGATGATCAACTTTATATAAATCAAATAATTTCTGCGTACAATGCACTCGCCACTCAAGAAGCATCTTGGAATCCAAGTCATCCACAGGATGCTTCCCTTCCTCCTCATGTCACTCTTAATAATGTTGATAATGTTGGTTCTTCTTTTAGTAGATTACCTGATGCCCGGGTTTTGTACGGACCACCGAGTCAGACTCCATCGGAAAGTACAATTGTGGTTCGTAGTAGTAGTAGTCCATCCATCATTTCTTCAAGAAATGACTTTTATCCAAGACATTCAAGACGAAGTGTTCGTAAAAGAATTACAACTAAAGTTCGTCGTTCTACCACAGCCAGTCCTGTGACTTCCAAGGATTAAATTTTTTTTCTCTATTGACTGTGATGTATTATCATCCTCATCTCTTAAAAGAGAGAAAAAATAAATCCTTTTTTACCATTCTATTTTTTTTTGTTTTAATTCTCACTCTTGTCTTACAGAGCTTTATCTTTTCTTTTTTATTATCAAAGTAAAATGTCGTCCATATTAATCAGTATTATGTCATTGTATGTACTTGCAATAAACATGGGGCTCAAACTTTTAGTTGGTGAAAATACAAAACAATTTAATTAATTGACTTGTTTATTTTTATATTTTCTTGCTTCTTCTCTTTTTTTGATTATTTCAGCCAGTATATGAAAAAGCTTATTTTTTTATAAACTAAAAATATTATTTTATGATCAAGTCCCTTGTCTTACCTGTCAAAAACAAAAAATTTTTTTTTTGTATGAAATGAGATGACTGTCAGATGAATTAAATTAATTTATATTGGCGATAGAATTAGAGAAACAGTGTATGTATTTCTTTTTTATTTGCATAATCTCTTTGATAATTATATATTATATATATATACGTACCTTAATTATAATTATGTATCTGTATAATATTTATGTGGTACTTTAATTAATAATTATGTCATTTGAAGATGTTTTTTTTACAATATTCTCTCTTAAAAGCTTCTATTTCTTTTTTGTATATTTTTATGTACTAATTATAAGGTGCTGAAATTCTTTTTTTAAAACTTTGTTGATGATCATTTTAATTGATCAATTTATTATTATTACAAATATATATGTATGTATATATATACAAGTTATTTTTAATTGGCCTATACATTTCAATATTGAGGATGGACTAAAACAACCTAAACTTTATTTTCTTTTTTTTTGTACGCATCACTATAATACTACAAATTTTTTACAACCAACCAAGTTAAAGAGTATACTATGTAAATGTAATTGTAAGATTAACAATTTTTTTAATTATGTCCGTGTTAATTTCGTGCCACTCATTGCATCGCCATGGTCATCTATCGATTAATTTAATTAGCTAATTTAATTTTTTTTTTTGTCATAATGATGTCTTCTATTTTTGTATTGTAAATGTAAGAGATGAAATTTACCAAGAAGAATTAAACTTTGAGAATAATAATTAATTATTATAACAAATTGTTTTTTTAAATGTACTTAATTATTCATCAGCTATTTATAAAGATTAATACCATTTTGTATTAAATAAAATATTTTTTTGAAAAAATGTTCAATCCTGTCTTATTTAATTAATTTTTTTCTCTTTTGTTTTGATAAAAATGGTCGGTGGGTCATGGTTTTGCCTTATTTTGTACTGTTGTCAATCATCATAATGTACATTTAAAATGACACAGTACTCACATAACTTTTAACTATGATTTAACTAATGCACCATCAGTAGATTCATCTGCTTTTTTTTCACTATCTGTGTTTTAATTAATTATTTTAACAGGTCAATTACTCATTTCAAGTCAAAAATACACAAAAATGTGACCTACCTTTTACAATAAACATTCAGTATCTGTACAATTAATTTAATTATGAATAGTTAAACTAGTAGGAAATATTTCTTTACACAAGTTGATATTATAATTATTAATTTACATTATTTAAAGGGGATTACTCAGTCATCCCTCATTTATTTATTTTTGTGGACCATTTTTGACACTAGATTTAACATTCATAACAATTATTTTAATTCATGCAATTTAACGACAATTAAATATACAATTTATCTCACTCTCCCTCTTTCACGCTCACAAATAACATTGTCAGTCAAGTCAATTTGTGTGATATATTTTTTTTGAAAAGGAGTCTCTCCACAATATTCGGTCATAATTATTATTTTTCGTCAACTTTAATTATATTCAGGACTTCAGGTACTACACATAAATTTAATAGGATTTAATTTTAAAAAACAATTTTAAATTGTTAATCTACATTTCTCGAGGCAATAGGTACAAATTTATTAATTCATTTTTTTAAAAAGGACTTTTTTTTAATTATCTTTGACTCCCCCTTAAAATTGTACTACTGAATTTTACTACTGAAAAATTGGCAATTTTGCAATTAAATTAGCCAATGAAATAAATTTTAAAATAAACATTAGAAAAATTGCACACCTGTAAAAAAATCAAACTTCCTCTACGTAAAAGAGTGAAAGTTTTCTACTTTAAATGATTGCATGTGTAAACTTAATTTTGAAAGGACATTCCTACAAGTCAATTTTAATAATTAACTTGTTCTACAAAAATTTGCCATAAATTTACGACTAGACCAGTCCAGCTGGCCTTGACACGAAAATGGATAACGATCAAACAATTTAATTTGTCTCTTTATCCTTAATATTACCCATCATTTCCTACAGATAATGATAAAATTTTCGCAATAAATTAGCACCAAAATAAATGACCAAAAATGGAAAATTGCTCTACAATTAAATATTGACTACATAATTAAATAAAAATAAATAAATAAATTTAATTTAAATCACTAACTAAAATACTCATTCAACATTCTTCATACATTATCTTAGAAAACTATTATATTAGATTGTAGTTTTTATACCTCAAAAAAAAACGTGCACAAAAAAGAGAGAAAGAGAGTAATATATTATAGAAAAAGAAGAAGAGCAAAAAAAATGGAAAAAGCTCTGTTAGAGAGAAAAGTATAATAATAGTCTTGATAATGAAATATCTGTAATGGGATTGTGAATAGACGGAAATATCCAAAGGTTTTTTCTTTCGTGAGAGTCTCTTCTTCTTACTTTCACTCAACTGATTTTTCCAAGAGTATTTCCGCCAAACACGAATCACTTTATTTTTGGTCCATTATACAACCATCCCTCTTTCTTTTTTTCTCTCTCTCTTTTTCTGAACAAAATTCGTGTGTCTCTTATACTATAGTCCATAGTTTCAAATGGAAAAAAATGGATGACTCTTATATTGGTCTGAGAGAGCCTTGAGAGAGAGACTTACACAAAGAATTTTCATTATGAGAGAAAATGTAAAGTATTTTTGTATATTATTTTACACATAAATAACTTGATTTCTTCAATATTCCTTATAAATCTATTAAGAATTTTAGTTCTCGTCGTCATTTTTCCCTTAAACTTTTTTTTATCCTTCATTTTCTAGTCTGTATAAAATTATTATTTTATTGTAAATATTGTAAAGGCTACAATTTTATTTATGTACATATTATTCTAATGAAATTGATTAAACAGTTTTTCAAAAACTAGTAAACAAATTATTATAATTTTATTCCCTCCCTTTCTACACTTCACCTCACATGTCTCAAGAGGGGAGAGTCCAATTTACATAAAGCGGAGAGAAATGATGGAGAGGGAGAGAAAACGCCCAAAAAAATATTTTTTATAAAAAAAATTAAATGAAAATCTCCATTTTGTACAACCTACCCCGTCACAAATTATTAAAGCCAAGAAAAAGTAAATTTCTGTATTGAATTCAAGATGAGGAGAAAGTACACAAAAAAAAGAATTATTATCAATGTAAAAAAATAAGCTCCACTTTCACTTGGATAGAGAAAGTCGTGGTTGGTTTGTGGCCATGTGAAATATTTGTGGAAATGTTGCATATGCGAAAAAAATTTGTGGTTGTGGTTGTGGCAGAATAAAAAAAAGAGAAATATGAAACAGACGAGGAGGAGAAAAAAAAGTCTTTTGTCAGTCAAAAGGAAGGAATATCAAGGGGGTTATCGCATTCCATCTTTCTCTTTTTGTCTGTCTTTCTCTATGGAGAAAGCGTTGAATGTAGGACGTAGTTGGGAGTTAACGTAGTACATAAAAGACTTTCTCATCCTTGAATAAAGAAGCGGAAGTCTTACCTCTCATTTAGTTGAGATAAGATTAATTGCTTTCTCTTGGATATAAAAGCCTTAGGTTCATGTCACTCGAATGTTCTGAGACTTTCTCTCTCTCTCTCTTTTTCTATGTAGTGAATGTTCCCTTTTTTATATTTGTATGTACATCTCATATATTTTAACTGAAAATTTCTTCCCTCCTTTTCATTTTAATCTTAAGACAAGTTCAAACAGACAAGAGACAATTAATCTAAAAAAAATTTTAACAATGGTTCCAAAATTTTGAAATTCACTAGAGACGAAAGAAAAAAGAGAAAGTTTTTCTTTTAAATATTAGTATAGATTTTTAATTGTTATAAAAAAATTTCAACACTTTTTCTTTCTGTCTCGGAGGGCTAACTTTTGTTTAAAAGTTTTTAATAAAAAAAAATTAATTATTGAAAATTTCTAGTTAAAATCTCTCGAGATTATATTTCATCCTTTTGTTATGTACCATTACAAATTGGCTTGGCTTCCCTCTTGCTCATGACAAATGTGGGTAAGTTTGAAAGGAAAAAGGATATTGCCAAAAAATAAATTAATTTAATAGAAATATAATACTAAATTTGACATAATTTCATCATAAACAAGAATTTTACTTTCATTTCCCTCAAAAAGAAATGATTATCATATTTTTTTTATTTTTTTGTAACAATGAAATTCTTTTGAAAATTCTTTTAAATTTGAGATTATTATCTTGAATAACCATAAATACAATTTTTACTTGTCATGACCTCATCCATTTTATAGTTATAATAAAAATTTCGCAATTTTTAATGTAATAAATAAAAATTTTTATCTTTCATGCAAAAGATTCATGCCAACTAATTAATGATTTTAAAATAATTAATTTTACTCTATCCAAATATTCTCTGTGACTAACTTAAAACTAATTTTTTTAATTAGCAATTAAAATATTTTGTACTGCCTTTCAAAACTTTCCGCTTCCTGTACACATATTCATTTTCAATAATTTTTTCCTCTAAAAATTGACAATTTAAATAAATGGACATTTCAAAAAATAAAAATGTAAATTAAATATAAATTACAATTAAAATTATTTTGATGTGTAGAGTGCTGTCGGAGTTATGGGATGAGTAGAAAGAAAAAAAGATGCGTTGAAAAAAAGAAGATTTGAAAATTTTGTCTTGATTTTACGTAGACCAGAGTCATAGAATAAGCTCAAGTAGACTCAGGTTCAGGAGTGACCCCACGTTCCCGTTCAATTTCAGCCTGCTTCTCCCACTCGGTCATATTAGAGACGGCTCCATCTCGCATGGCCTCAAACCGCGGATTCATCTCGGATAAAGACTGTCATTCCATGCATAAATAGAGAAGGACACAAATACGTAAATAAATAATCCCCCATCTCCATCCAACCTAACTTTTCCATCTCTATAAAACTCTACAAGATTAGCCAATCACCAGTCACCCAACACAGCTACAGGAGAGGAGAAAGAGTTTGTTAATTAAAGGAGAAAGTCGTACACACTTTCGTACCAAAAAGAGGGAGAAAATTGCCGACGTAAGATAAACTAAAAACCGTAAACAGGATTGAGGAATTGAGAACCCCCTCAAAATATAAAATCCACTATCAATCCCAATCCCACTACGTCATTCCCTAGCCCCTCCCCCTCTTCCTGATGAAATGAAATAGGGATAATTAAGAGAGATCGTGTCGGAAGTGTGTTAAAAGGATCAAATAAGTACAAAGGGAGAGAGAGCGAGGAATGGAAACATGAGAGAAAAAGGGTTTTTTTTATAATTGTTGAATCTTTACACTATTATTTTACATTTAAATTCTCCAACATCAAACGTCCACACAATTTATCCGCCCAGTCTCAAATTTCACAAGTTAAGGGTTAATGACAGGAAAGTAGGAGAGAGAGCGTGGTCATGTTATGCATATTAAATGGAGTGTCCAAAATGAAATGGTTCTCAGAAATTCACTGAAAATTCACTGCACAGTAGTCATGACCATGCGTCGTATGGTAAGAGAGAAAAAAAAGACATTAAAGGCGAAAAAACAACTGGAGGGTCTAACCTGATAAAGAGGAAGGCAAATATCGTTAATCCATCTTATTTGAAGTTGAGGAAGTTCATGCTGACGCTCACGATCCATCGAGGCTGGTGGGGTCAGATGAAGTTGCTGCCTCTCTTGATCTCCCTGTCAAGATTTAAATAATATTTTACCCATTTCCATATATCCCCCTCCTCTTCAACTTTCTCTTATATGTATATAAATGTGTATGCATGGCTATGTGTAAAATCAATTTAAATATACTTTTCTCTCCTTTTTTTTCTTAAAGGTTAAATCAACAAGACTTTATCGTCCATTGCATTCATGTACAATTTATACTTTCTACAAACTACAAACTTTCTCCTCCTCCTTTGAAACTCTGTAAGGAGAGTCAAGGAGAAAGTTGTCACTTTTCTCTGGCTCTCGTCCCAAATCTCATGTCGTTTTCTCTCTCTTTTTCTTTTACTTCTCGTCTTTGTGAGACGGAGACGGGAGACTGTCTTTGTAAATCTTTTGAATACATTTAAATGAATTGAATTCTAATATAGTTTGTACAGAGAGAGAGAGAAAGGAGGAGAGAAATAAAGAGAAACTTTATTGTATAAAATCCATGTCAATTTAACAACCTTGACATTTAAATAACTATTTCTTTTACAAATTTGTCTCTCTCTTTCATAATGATCAACATTACCCCCCTCCCCCTTCACATGTTTCTGCTTCTTCTTTTCTTTTTTCTTCTTCTCATTTTCACCATGCAAAGATCATGTTTTTTACCATTTATTTACACCAATTTTATTTATTATTTTATACCACCTCGATTCCCCATTGGTGTGGCAAGAAAATGGCAAAAAATTACTTAATTTTGAATTTTCTAATAATACCTGTAGGCCGTAATTGAGACAATTATTTTAGACAAAAACAATTATCACAATAATTAATTTAAATTTTTCAAAAATTTTTAAAAAAAACTAAACCATGATTAAATTTTAATGGCAAAAATTGTATATAAAACTTTTAATAATTGTAATTTATTTTGAAATTGTAGCTTTTCTATAAATTTCTCCACCCTGAACTAGAACCAGACGGGAGAATTTAAGACTTCGAACAAAAAGCTTGAAGGGCTGTGTGTGTGTGGTATGATACATGATGTAAAAGTTAAATTTATTAGAGAAAATTATTGTTAAAAAAAAGAGAAAGTCATACCTGGGCAAAAAATTCAGCTGTAACAAGTTCCGCAACTTTTCTTTGAACCAACCATGGTTTTGTAGAGGCAGCCAAGTCAGATGCCGTCATGAGCATGCATCTCAAGACTTCTCTCTGTTCTTCATTTTCCCAACTGTACTTCCCAGAGGCAACAAGGTCAAAGAAAACATTTCTTCGCCTGTATTGAGCAAAGGAAACAATTCTATACAAATTTCATCTCCAAAAAAACTTTCTCTTCCTCCTTCCCTCCTTCCCCACTAATCAACCCCCTGTCCCCATTTAAATTTGAATTTGAGCACTCAAATTACTTGACAAAAAAATGAAACAAATTTAAAAAAATTCTTTCCATACTCTACAAATTATTTTATACAAAAAAAGACAAAATGGCAGTCAGTTATTTTAGTAACGTGTTGTTAAATATTTTATAAAGAAATTGGATGTCAAAAAGAAATTCAAAAAAAAGCTTTTCATTTTCATTGGTTGAGTTTTGTTGCCTAATAAAAAATAGATGAGTATTTGAGTATTATACACACAAAAAAGATGAGTATAAATGGGCCCCCATGTTTTTTTTATTTGCTACAAACTACAGACACATGTAATGGAGTAGAGAAAGCAAAGAAAAAAAGAGAAAATGTGGCATTCATCATCTTACTGGAAGTAAATGGTCAGGTCGGTCGCCAAAATACATCCTTTCAAAACCTAAAAAAATGATATATAAAAAAAGAAGAGAAAGTAGAGAAAGCATTCCATGTATTTGTCTGCAATATATATTACACCATGTATTCATAATAACTCACGTTCATAACTCGAGAGTAGTGCTCTGAAGACAGTCCAGAGAATATATTGTGACCCTGTTTACATTTAACAAGAAAAAAAACAGCCAAAAAAAAGCATTACAATAAATACACACACACAAAAAAGTCTTCTCTTCAACTTGACACATGAACTGTACAAGTAAGAGGACTATCATTTGAGCAACAAGAGCTTAAACTATTTTTTTTTCAACTTTCTCTGTATTTTTGGGGAATGATTTTTTTTCTTAAGAGAATGAGAAATCTCAACTAAGAGATTGTACACTTAACATAAATAAGAGAGATATATTATGTTGGTACAGATAAATGCATCGTCCAAAAATTAATGGAGAATATAAAACTTTCTCTTGTTCCTTTTGCTTTCTTTTTTTATATATAAAAAACCGAGCATTTGTGCAGATATTATAAAGTAAATGAACTTTTCAAGATTTTGTACGGAGCCAAAAAATAAAAATCAATAAAAAAAACTTTTTGACCCACAAATTTTGTTTAATGTAAATTCATTGTTGTGGGACGTTGATGAGATGAAAATTGTATTTTTTTAAGGAAATTTTTTTCTCTTTGCTAAAATGTATACTAAATGTTATTGTCCACCTCAACTATTTTTTATTTGTAAGGTTATGAGAAAATAATACAAGATTAATGACTTTGTAAAGAGACAAGGAGAATAAAAGAACTATTTTAGTCAAATATTTTTTGACTGTCATGTCTTTAAAAAAATACAATGAAAAGGTCAAAAGGAAAAGCTTGTTCTTTTTTTTTGGGGGGGGGGATATAAAATTGATCCACATTTATGATTTATTATATAAAAAAAACTCTCCTTTTTTTCATACGTTGGCTCATCTTCTTTACTCCCCCAAAAAAATAAAGTGGAGGCGGAACTTTTTGGCTTGGAGTTTGAGAGTTTGAGCTCAAGACATTTTATTTTTTTTCATGTGTCTGTACAGTCTACTGATACGTCTAATTGTTTACTGTGTCTTTAGATCTCCTTTTTCTTAATTTGCAACTCAATCCAAGTCACAAGTACAAATATAACTTTCTCTTTTTTTCTCCCTCTTACTCTTGTAATGTTTTTCCTTCTTTTTCTCAGTGAAATTGGTGAGGGATCGTCAAAGTTGTAATTGAAAAGTGAAAGCATCATTTTCACCTAACTTTCCCAAGAGTCTCAAACTTGGTTTTTTCTGTGTGGAGGTTTATTGAGGAGGGTCATTGCAGTTTAGGTACTTTTGTAACTTTGTAGTGTTTGAGTTTCCTGTAAATGTTTATTTTGTTTTGGGTTATTGAGTAATAAAAACTAACATAGAAAAAAGGGAATGGCGTTTGTAGCAAATGGAATTTCATGATAAAATAAAAAAATATAGATCTCACCTCACTATTGATGATCATGACGGCATGATTAAAATGATGATGTTCCATCGTATTTTTTGTTCCATACAAAAGAGCAATAGCAGACCCTGTCCTGTTTCATCATAAAAAGAAAATATTTTTTTTACTCTTTTTTAATTCCAATAATGTTACAATATCGATTTCCCCCCTCCCCACATTTTTTTTTAAAACGAATATATTCCTCAGTCAACCATCAACCAAATTCTCTCCATCTTCTATAAGATTAAAATATGTATACGAATTTACTATAGGGAAAAAATCATGGAGAAGACAATTTGCGTTAAATTTCCAGATAATCGCCTAATCTTGGAAAAGGGCCAAACCAGAGACGGGAGAGAGAGGGAGAGGAGGGGAATCTGCTGAATATGCAGAAAAACAGTGAAAATTTTTTACTTGGCACTTGAAACTACTTGACATGTATCTTCCAGTTCTTGTTAAGTCGTTAGCTAATCACCCCAGCCTTTTGTTATAATACCTATCCACAATTTGTCTGCCTAGTTACCTTCCCTTATTTGTTCTCTATCCTTTCATCTCTCTCCCTTTGTTTTTTGTACATATGGAAGGATTTTCAAACTTAAAATTTTATATTCGACAATTTACTCTCAAGTCCCTACTTTCTCTCTCATAACAAAAGAGAAGCCTCATTAAAGATTTTACTGATTTTAAGTCAAGGATATTAAAGTTGGTCCATTTAAAATGGAGACAAAATTCTCAACATGTCTTCACATTGAATGACGACAAGTCTAGAAAAATGAATAGAGAAAGGTCGTCTAGTCTATTTGTACTCCAGACTAGAGACCTGGAGACAGGATAGTTTTTGTAAAGGAAACCGCAATAAATAATATTTGACGATTAAAATTCATGTCTATGATAATTTTGTGAGAAAAACAATTTTATTAGAGAAAGAGAGAACAATGCAAATCATTGTAAACTACAAAATCCTTTCATGTGTTTGTGGTTTAAATTCATAATTAAGTGGGAGCACACAAATTCCACGTTGTGGCTGATTCCTCTTGTTTTTTTCTGTCTCTCTCTCTCTCGTTGTATTGTATGGTACAGACAAAAGTACATTTATACATGTGAGGAGTGGGAGTGGTGGCCGGTTGTTGAACAATAAAATTAATGTGGTGTAATTAATTTAGAGACAAAAGAAGCTCTTTCATTAAAACAATTACATTGTCCCTCTCATTCTAACAAAGTCATGGATTGTCATTTTAATTGATGAGAGAGAGAGAGAGGGATGGTGGTATATAATTTAATGGACTAGCACCCTGGGTCACAATCACAATGTGAAAATATGACACTCAAAAGAGAGAGAGAGAGAGAGAGAAGATTGTTCAATTATATTTTCCTATTAATAGTCCTCATCATGTTCAAGGTATTCAAGTTTCCTCGGTTTTTGGGCTTGTGACTTGATGGGAGGGAAGCTGGTGAACCGCATGTTTTATGTCAAGTTGTACGGGCGATGGAGGAGGAGGAGTGAGGATGGAGAAGTCTGGGAGTATAAATAGAAATCGATTGACTCTGAAAATAAAGTCTGGTTCAAAAAAGACACTTTTCTCTTTAACTAGGTTGAAGGGAAAATGATGGAGTATAATCATTTGTGTAATGTAAAACTCATATCATGTTAATACCAGTTTTTGTTTCATCATAATAAAATAACCATGTGTAAATATAGAACCTATTGCCTAATTAAACCATTTTCCTCTTGGCCCCTCTCTCTCTCTCCTTTTAGTTTATCAACTAAAGTCATGTTTGGCTTTGATTCCACTTTTGGTTTTCAACTTTCTTTTTTTCTAATTATTTTGAATTGTTTGGCTTATAAAGCTTAATCTAATTTTCTTTGTCAAAATTAGTTATGGTGGTTCATTTGGGGACATTGAAGAATTTAATAATCGAAGAGGTTTAAATTCAAGGGGAAAATTATTTTTTGTTCTATATTTTTAAATTGTACAAGACATTTTTTAGGTTTTTCTTAATAATTATGATAAATAATTATTATTTTAATTGCAATTACCAAATATGTACAATATAAATAATAATAGAATAAAAAATCATTTTCTAACTTGTTTTGAAACGAATTGTTGGTTCCACGATGATCCAGATCATGGCAAAAACACGCTACCATCAGTCCCAAAACTAAAAGACAAGAAGAGAAAGTTTGCAAAGAAATTAATTTTTTTGGCAAATTTTCATATTAAAATATTAAACGTAAAGTCTATAGATGAAAACACTGTGATTAAAAATCAAAAAATTATTATTAACCTTCAAGTTCAGGAAAAGTATCCTTCATTTCACAACTCTGTGACAAACAAAGGAAAAATTAATATTTAATTAAAATACACATTTAAAAATTCTACTAAATTGGCTAAATTATTACAATCTAGTTAAACTAAAATTCTACATTTGGCAATTTATTTAAAAACAAATGAAAATATATTTGGTGACATAAAATAGGTTAAATTGACATTAGAAAACATAGAACGATCCATTATCCAGAATATTTACACCTGCAGCTTGCACATGCACAGTACCCTTCCCTCCCTCCTCCTGAACAAAAATAAACTCGATGAAAACTATTCCAAACTTTGTTGACTTTCCCCTCATCATAGTTAATTAAAGGGAGTTGATTAGAAAAGAGGGGGATTTGGTATTTTCAATTTAATTCTATCCTTTGACCAAATATAAGATTAAAATAATAGTATTTAAATTGTTTGAACTCCTGATCTATCAATACCCTTGCACACACATGTAGGTATCCTTGGATTATGAATAGTCCATATAAGTATAATATTATTTAACATAATTGAAATAGACTTTTATAGTCTTTCCCTCTCACTATTTCTAGTACCACAAAGACCCCTAAATTTATTTTACGCTTCCACGCACACAAATTCACATTCCAAAACTCCCAACTTTCTCTCTCTAACTGGAATGTATCTACTTAACTAAAGTATAAAATATTGTACAAACCGTAAGGATGGCGAACATGATTTGAGCTGCACAAAAGAGAAAAAAAAAGAAATTGAATTGAAATAAAATTTCATTACTGTAAATTTGGCTTGATCAATTCATTTGAAAAAGAATGGAAGAAATGAGACATAAACATAATTTTAAATTTCAACTTTCTCCAACTCCCCAACCATGTCTTTTAATAGTGAACTAAAAAAGGAGGGGAATTGAATGGATAAGGTCTATAAACTTTAATTAAATTTGAAGTTTTTTAGACTTACCGACGGAGAAAGCATGTCGCCAGTTATGATACGGGATGTCACGATAATTTCGCTGTACTGTCAAGAGCCATCGGCAGACAGTCTACAAGAAAAGAGAAAGTTCCATTTAGTTGAGTAGAAAGTATCACACAATACCCACAAAAAAGGGTTTGGTTGTCAATGACCCAGTCGAGTGTGCTATTAGGATGTTACATGGACTGTGTAAAAGTCTCAAAGAAGATGGTCAAGAGAGAATGAAATAAAAGGTAAAAGGTAAAAAAAAAGTGAAAGGGACTTGGAGTGAGACGAGAGAGAGAAAGTACGAGGGTGATGGTACGAGTCATGAGAATCACTTTCTTTTGTACACTTTCTCCCTTTGTCTCTCTCTCTCTCTCTGTTCTATTACCGTCATTGAAAGTAAAATGGTGTAGAGTGAGAAAATCTCCTCGAGTGCATTTCATGGGACTGTACACTTTCTCTTTTACTTTCTCTCCCTCTACTTACGAACAATATGAGAAGAGGCAATCGAGTGGAATTCAGGTAATAACTAACCAAACATCTTTCCCCAGAGAAAGCCACAAATGGGCTCATTTTATGTCCGTAAAAAAGCCAAAAACTACACCTCACCGAATATTCCATCTTGAAACGGGAGACGAGGCCTAGGTCAAGGAACATTCGAATGGCTGCCACCACCATTTCATTCTTGTCCAGTGAAAAATCATCAAATGTGAGAGAACACAAATTCCATTCATCCGCACTAGGAACTTCTTTACCCTGAAAAAAATCCAATCGTAAAAACAAAAATTTTATTAGGTAGTCACTATTGACAATCACTGTAAGGAATTCAGTTAAAATTTCATTTTTTATTTTTTACACTCATCCAAATCCTTGTTAAAATACATATTGTCATCAAAAAATTGGTCAAATCGAGTCCAAAAATATTTTTAAATATTTTTTTTACTGTCAATGTAATAATGATGAAATTTTAGTTGAAATTTGGATTTTGAGGATGATCATTTTTAATGCCAAATTTAATATAAAATTTATCAGTGCATGTCCTGTGTCTGTGACACACTCTAGACTAGAATTTTGACCTCATTTTTTGAGAGAATTTGAAATTTTTTCTCTCTCTCTTCAAACCGTAGGGAAAAGAGAGGCAATTCAATCACAAAATTTATTCAGTTTATCACAAAACAACTTACCATAATTGGCTCAACTTCTTTGATTGATGCAGTCGCATGGTATGAGAGTACCTAGAAAATGTTCATTTTTTAAATTGTCACGTATTTTTTTCCACATTCCTCTTCATATTTTTTCATGTACAATTTGTCACATCATTATAATTTATATTTGACTCACTTCAATGGCAACTTTTTGCCTCGCAATAGCCATCTCAAGTTCACCATATGTGAGAGTATTGTTGATTCCCAAACCACAAAATATTGTGAATGCCTAAAAAAATCAATTATAAATTGATGCTTCATTAAATTTTGAACGTGTGCTGGAGAAAAATTAAAATAATGAGAAAAAAATATATATAAAAATATGACAAGACTCAATGTCATGCGCCATCATTTTGAATATTTTTCAACATGTCAACTTTTTCATATCTCTCATCTTGACAGTGTCTGTGCATGTCAATGACATGCCCCATGCATATTTATACAGATATGAGTACGTGTGTGGTATAAACTTGTATGTACATATTGAATTTGACCGTCAAAAAAAAACTTTTTTTTGTCCAAACATTTTATTAAAAGAGAAAGAAGACTTTGTTCTCTTTTCATAAAATGTTTGGTAAAAAAAGTTTGGGAATTATACATTCAAATTAATTTTAATTATTCTCAAGTAATTATGTAAATTAAGATTAGACTAAAAAAAATATAAAAAATTTCTGTTGGTTCATTTAATACGTGTGTACATATATGGATAAAAATTAACCTCAAATAGTTGCTCGTCATGGTCATTAAATGGCATATTATTTAATTTGTTCATGATGGTGGCCACTCCTGAAAAAAAGTTTTAAAAAAAATCAATAAATTAAAGAATCAACACACAAAAAAGTTTCATCACTGACAATCAATGAAAAATGTTCATGTCAATAGAATTTGACATTGGAATTAATTCAAGTGAAAAAATGTAGAAATGAGACAAATGAACTCATTTATTTAAATGAGTTCATTTTTTTCTGTATTAAAAAAAATGTCTCTCAAAAATTAAACGCGAGACTACTTCAAAATGGAGGCTTCTTTTTTTTAAATGTGACAATTGTGACTATAAAAACTTTTCAAAAAAATTGACAAATTCATAAAGTACTAATTATCTGTCATATTTTAATATTCGTAAAATGTATAATGCTTAATTATATTTATTGCAGATAATAATTAAAAAAATGAAAGATAAATTACCAATAATTTCCGCGTGCCGATTACGAATGGGCATAGCAAGAAGAGAGCGAGGATTTGCACAAGTACGATCAACATCAAGCATTTCAGCAATGTTAATGACTTCTCCATTGGACGCCACAACTTGCTCTGCCAGTTTGAGAATATTACAAGAAATTTGCTCTTCCGGTTTACCCGAGTTACTGTAAAAAAAAAGAATTTTATTTTTATTGCTCTAACTCGATTCTCCATTCTCTAAATAAAAGGAAAAGACTTTTGGGATTTCATTCCCCTAAAATCCTCATTTATTATACAATCCTCATCCAATGGACAATGGAGGCAACTCAACTAAATAATATTATCAGAGATAATTCTCTTCTTTTGAGTCCAATCGAATCTCTCTCTAAATAAAATTCAATCCCATCCTCCATTTCTTTTCTCTCCTCTTTTGTCTTGTATTTTATTTACAGACATTTTAATCATTATTTCACATCTCGAACTCTTTCAAATGGCAGAGAATCTTTAGTCAAAAAAAAGTTTTATTTTTATTGGCTTGAATTAAATGAGATTCTTTTTTACAAAATTCCCTCCAAAATGTTGACTGAAAGAATCTCAATTTGATTTTCTTTGAAAATAAATTGACATTTTACTAAAAAGGCCAGCCAATAAGTCCATAAAGGGACTTTCACTTTAAATAAGGGACGCTGCGTGAATATTTAATGAGGAAAGAGAAAAGAATTTTTTTCAATAAACTTAACATTTTTAAAGAATAAAAGACCTTGCCACTTTCCTAAAAAATGAATTCTTAATTAACTAACTTTTACGAATTTCTTAAGGCTAAAAACCTCTTTACAATTAAAGTGAAAGTCATTTTTACCTTAAATTTCTTGTCTCCATATTATGAGTAGACTGATTCAGACTGTTGGTGAATGGCGTGTTAAGCTCAAAAAGTTTTGAAAAATGTAAGATTTCCTAGGATAAAAAATCGAACATTGTTTACGATTTAAATAAAATATTTTTTGATGGTTAAAATAAATGACATGAAGCTAGTTATGAATATTTAAGGAAATGCATTAGTTGGATATTAATAATAAAAAATGTGGTTCATGTTAAATGACAATTTGTAGTTTTACCTGACTTGCTGTCTCATCCAAAAGGAGAACAGCAGCTCTTTCACATTTTAGTAGTCGTTGAGCGCGTTGCATAATTTTTGAGATGACTTTCTCCAGTGACGTTTGCTCCTCAAACAAGTCATGAACAACTTCAAGTAAATTCTGTAAACAAGACATGCCATCATCATCATCTCTTTCCATTACAAGACAAACAATGAGGAGAATGAGGAGAAAGTGGAAAAATTTTTTTTGGGAGAGTTGAAAAACAAGGGGCAAATTCATCAACTTTTCATGTTGTGCCTCTTTCTCTCACGTTGACACCTAATCTTTTTTTTCTGTGCTTGATGACCGTAAAGAATCACTACAGAAAAAGTGACATTGAGACAGATTCTTGCTCATTTTTTTAGAAACTATTTTTTTACTTTGTTTTTACTTTCCGAGGGAAAATAAGAGAAAGTTTTTCTTTTTATTTTCACACGAAATATTTTATTCATTTACTCGTAAAAATGTCGAATAACATGTACATAATGTGGCAGAATAAAAAAATGTTAATTTATTTTCAAAATTTGTTACCAAAATATTTTAACTGAAATATTTAATGATAAAATATCATTTAAACTTGTCTAAAAAAAGAATTTCACTTAAAATTCTTCTTAAATAAAAATAATTTTTTTTATTTAATGGCAAGTCTCTAATCAGACTTATTTCTCCTGTAAAAAAATGAGAAATTTCTTTAAATTCTAGAATTGAAACAAAACAAAAATTAATTAAAAATTAAATGTATAAAACTTTCTCCTACGTGTAATCAGTATAAAGTCTCATCTTAATTGATCTTAATTTTCCATTCTTTTTTTAGAAACAAGTGACTAGATAATAATTTAAAAAGGAGAATTCCCTTTGGGATGTTAAGAATGAGATGAGTTGCATAATTTGATAAAGAAATGTTGAAATTTTGACATGAATAGTCTACACTTTCATTTTTTCCCCATTCTTTATTTTTTGCACTCAACACAGTCTACAACTAGCGTTTCTAGGAAAATTAAAGGAGAAAGTATAATAGAAGAATTGAGTCAATCTTTATTCCCTTTTTTTGAATTGTCTACAGATATAAAAATAGACTTGAGATATGATCTTGTCTAATATTATTCTTATAGATTTTCCCTTTCTCCTCCATAATGTTTGCTACCATTAATGGCAATACATGATTGCAATTTCTGAGTATCACAGCTTGCACTTATTGCAAGAGAAAATTGTGTAGGCGTTGGGACCCAAAATGAAATTCATTGTTTTCTCTAGTCTAAAGTACATGTGGTACTTTCTCTCTCTCTTAGAGAGAGAGAGAGAGAGAAAGTACTAAATGTACTTTCCCTTGTTCTTAAAATGCAGTTTCAATTTTGATTTTCATATCCCACATCCCCTCCACTCCATTCTAATGTATGTACATATGAGAGAAAGGTGAGAGAGAAAACGACGGAGTTAAAATATTCAACTTTCTCCTCGTGCAAAAAAAATAACATGGAAAATGATTGAGTCGTTTCTCCCATGACATTGATGGGTAAAGTGCTTTGGGAAGAATTTGCATGAGATTTGAATTAGTGATTTCATGGAGAAAGCCGCTTTCTTGAAACAAACCCCAGAGACTTTTTTACTTTCACCACAAATATCCCCTACCTGATTGTGAGCTTAGAGATTAAATGGCGCACAATATGTACGCTAATGTATTATACATTTAAGATCACAAAATTGAGAATGTCATGCATAATAAATTTTTTATATAAAAAATACAAGCTTTTTAGTTTCTTTTTTTGACCTCAAAAATTCTATTTTCAAAATTTTATAGGTCATCATGTTCATGTTATATTTCAATTTTCACCAAATCCTCATTTTTTAATAACTTTAAAGTATTAAATATCAGTACAGTTAAATTTTAAATTCATGAGGAATGAAATTTGAGTTAAAATTGACAAATAAAAAAAATGGGATTTAATTTTAATTGGATAATATTTTATAACTAAATAAATTTAATCTAAATTGAAAAAAGAAATGTCATCTTACCCGATTCCGTTCATATTCCCGTCGAGTTGCTTCCATGATTTGAGCATTGGTTAAAGCGATACCCACAAATTGTAGATACGTTTCAAGAATCTTTTTTTGACAAAATTGAAAAAATAAATAAAATAAATATTAATATAAATTCAAAACTTTTTTGTAATATTAAATTAAATCTTGTGTATAAAATTTTGCATAGAAAACATTTTTTTTAAAATGAAATATGAGTAAATCAACTGATAAAAAAAATCTTTTCTTTTTTTCCAGTTTCCTCATGACTCATATCTCATATGACTGCACAATTTAATTTTAAAAAACTGCGTAGCTCAAATATTTCTTATACTTTCTCCAATATAGGTAAAAGTTTGTCTATATAATTGAGAGAGAGAAAGGTAGATCTAGAGAGAGATAATAATAGACCAAGTTTTTTGATCATTTGTGTGTCTACGTGAAGATTGGCAATGTTGGAATTGATAAGAAAGCTTGGGTGGCATTTTTTTGTGTTGAAATATCCCGTTGGAATTTTGATGCCTTGAAGGTATAAGAAAACTAAATTAGTTTTATTTCTCTTCACTTTCTCTATTTGAGCAACTTGAGGCTTTACTACTTTCTCTCTCTTTCTGTAATTCTATACTCGCAACTTTCTCTCTTTTTCTCTTCTCAAGAGAAACCTTAATGAACACTCTCACTCTCACTTGACTTTTGGAGAATGACAAAGAAAAAAATCATTGCAAAATAAAAACTAGCCATAATTTTATTACTAGAGTTTAATGCATATTTTAATTGTTTTTCTTTTTATTAATTTGACTACAATTGTGATGCAATTTTATCACGTGACCTGTATAATTGTTGCAGATTTTCAAGGTAAGAAAAATCATAGAGCGCAATGCGTCATCATAGTCTTGTTTTTTTTGTGTGTTGAAACACCAAACGGATAAAAAAGAGATCGTTCAATAGTTATCTTCTCCATCTCTCTCTTTTCCAATTTAGTTTCAATGGATCTCTCCCTATCTCTCTGTTGTTCTTGTTCATCGAAAAAAAAACTTTTCCATTCATCAAGGAAAGTTTTGCATGCCAGATGCGTCCCATTTTCTCCCCCCTTATTTTCTCCAATGATCCTTATTGTCAGGTCTATACTGTACATGTATGTACATAGTGAGTGATATGCTACAACTTGAGTATATTTCTCTTACATGATAAAATACCAATATCAACTTTCTCTTTTTTGGCTCTTGGTCAAGAAAAAAGTATTTATGGCGCTTATCTGTACTAGAGAAAGTGTCGACGTTGCTTAACGTTGTATTTGATACTCAATTTTTGACAATAAAACAACAAATTTATTTTGGCGTTGTTTATAAAAAATGGTTTGTGATTTATTGTTGACTTTTTTTCCAAAAAAAAAATTGTTTATTACCTTTTCATCTTCTTTGTTGTAACAGTCACAACTGTGTGGATTTTTGTTGACGACTGAATTTTGATAAAAGTTTTAAAATTAATTAAATTATGTACTTTAAAAATATTGTCTAGAAAAGTGTAACAATTTTTGAATGGTGTTTCAAAAGAGAAAGTTAAATTAAATTAACCTTGAGCGACGGCAATTATTTCATCTTCCGAGCCGGGCATACGTACAGGCATACACAAAAGAGAGCCCGTTTGTTGACCCAATATCCGGTCCACGGCATCATTGAACCTTGGATCCTGTATTTAAAATTTCAACACAATTTTTTTTCAAAATATTATCATCAGTTAAATTAACTTTCTTTTTTCAACAATTTATTATTTACAAAGAATGTCTACATAACAATTTATTTTGGTAAATGAGAATTGTCTGCAGGGGAGAATCAGGGATTAATGTATGAAATAGAGGGGAAGTAAACTAATGTATTTTTTTTTTGATAGAGAGAGAAAGGCAATATGATGATCATTATCATTATACAAAAGAGAAAGTACCCTCGTTCCCCCTTATGAATAGTACTACATCTGCTATGTATTCTTTCTTTCTCATAGAAAAAAAAAGAAAAATGATGAAGAGAAAGAGACGCCCACAGTTTGGAGCGAAAAGAGAAAGTATATTTTTTTCATATTCTCCTATATTATACACTTTCTCTCCTTTTTATCTATAAAATTCTGAAAATCTTTCTCTCTCTTCCATCCCAACCACAAACTCTTTATCATCTCCATAACACCAATAGAAAGTACAGAACTGTTTTAAGCAGAGCGAGTTTATCAAAAAAAAAACTCTCTTGCAAGTTGCACAACGTAGTTTGTATACCTATGGGAAGGTATATAGCTCCAAGGTTGGAAAAAGAAAGTTTTTTTTTAAAAAACGACAATCATTAGCCGTAAAAGTTAACTCTACATTCTCAACATTAGTATGAGTATGAGAGGTGCATTATGTAGGAGGGAATTGTCTCGAGATTTATAAAATAACCCAAAACACACAATACTTTCTCTTTTCTCTTAAACTTTGTCTTGAAACACCAAAAAGTATCTAAAAACTCTCCACATATTTTTTGTAATTCCCCCAGCGCCATACCGACATTTTTTTCCCTAAAATTTATTTTTTTAGGTTAAATTTTTTTGGTTAATTTTATTTCACTAAAATGAATTTAATTTAAAATTTATTATCACATTTTGTGGTCTCAAATCCCCAATCAACGAAAGCAAATCTAAAGCTTCCGCCTCTGAGAATACAAATGGACAATGAAAGAACGGAGAAAGCGTCTACACATGTAACACATGTGTAGACGCATAACCTCAAAAGAACTTTCTCTACATATCTGCACAGGATTGCATTCTATACATGTACGAGAAGAAGAAGATTTTCAGAGAAAAAAATAGTCTGCAGATCTGCAGATAAACCATAAGAGTATGTGTTTAAAAAAATATCATTGCGGATGAGGTGGTGAAAGTAGTGTACTAGCTAGATATTGGAACTACTTGTATTTTATTTTGACAGAGAATTAAAGAGAAAGTTCCCTTCAGGTTGAATTTCTCTCTCTCCATTATGTCTGTCATGTTTACTCTCACGTCGAGACGAAATCTAATTCAATCGAGACACGGAAGGAGAGTTTTAGGATTTGATTGTGTTTTTTTTCCTTTTTTTGGTAATAAGACACACAAATATTACCACAGTCCATGGTCCATAGTCCACATACTCGTAGACTCACAGCTGTCACCTTGTTATGATTTAAGCAATACTCCATACAAAAATGCATTCAATTCAGACCAATCCCCTTCCAAGAGAAAGCACGAGAAAGAGAGAGGACAAAAATAAAGCAAGGTCACTCCATTTGTACAAAAGCGCGTGTGGAGAAAGCTGACAAAATTTTGTACACAAAATAAATCTCTTAAAAAAATAAGATGGTACAGATGCAATGGCCAGAGTAATTAATTTTATGTGTGCCCACACCTTTACACACCTTTTAACCTTCATGGCTTGTTGTTGACTCGTTAAAATCATCTCAAGTTCCACAAAACCAAAAATAGGATATGGGGCAATTACATTTTGACTAAAATAGAATGAGATTTTTTTTAAGAGTAAAAAAATATAAGAAGTTTGTACACATACACAAATTACTTTTTATAAAAGAGAAAGTCCTTGAGACTTGATTAAAATAGGTGTGAAAATAATCATGGGGAAGCATGTCCTCAATGTTGACTAATGGCTTAAACAATTTTTTTTTAAAACTAGTTTTAACTGAAAAAAATGTGTACCTCATGAGCAATTTGTAGATTGACCGTTTCACCATATTCTGCCACCCATCCGAGAATTCCTTTTCCCCATGGGATTTGAACGGCATTGTCATGAGAATTTGAGGGTAGGATATTTGATCCACATGGGACATCAAAAACCTGGAGAAAGTTTTACAATTTATATTTAATTTACATGAAAAAATTTGAGGAAAACTCCTCAAGAAAACAAATTTAAATTTAATTAATGCAGTATTAAATTCACAATTTAATACATTTGACAAAAAAAGTGAAAGTACCTTTGACACAAGCGTTTGTTTTCCTTTAGGTCCTAAAAAAATAGAATAAAAAAAAATAGTCAAATACAAAAAAAAACAAATGAGGACAAAGAGAGAAAATAAATTTGGGCACCTTCAACAATAAAAAGAGAGGCAGCCTCTGCATCAAGCAAGACGGCCATATTCTCAGTAATTTTTTTCGTTAAACTTTTTAGGTCTAGATCATTGGCAATGTCCTAGAGATGAAAGTGAAAGTGAATAAATAAAATATTATAAATTTAAATTGTGTAGGAAAAAGGAACATTGTAAAAGATTTATATGAGGAGAAAGTACATATACCTTGACAACATCTAAGAAGAAAGACCTTTCATCACACTTCCTCAACTCACGCTTGATCTCCAAGTTTTTAGAGGCATATCGGGGAAGTTTAACCTGAAAGAAGTTTGGTAAATAAAATATAAATTGTATTGGCAGAAAAGAAAGAGAAAGATTTTCACTAAATATTCATCGTCCACCTTTTCTCCAAAAGTGGCTCTTTCCGAAATATAGTGCTTATGTATTGTACTAGTATTCCCCAAAAAAAAAGAGAAAGTAAATTCAATTTGAGCATGTAAAGTAGGTCGCATGGCCACAACGAAAAAAAGAAGACTGGACTGTATTTTCATTGTAAGAATTATCAATTGACTAGCTGGACCATGAATGAGAAGGGAGGGGAAGCTCAGAAATATTTTTTTGGGATGGCCATCATTTTACTATTTTAAATTCAATGCATTATGCATTAAACGACATATCCCTCTCTACCCTTGTACTTGTGCATGGTCAGATAAAAAAAGGACGCTTATCTGTATTTCTTTTTTTATCAAATATTGCAAGAAAATCTATAAAAAGTGGGGCTACCATCTTACACTATTCTTTGATAACCTAACCTCAATTAGATTAAGGTCCCTCCCCATTTGGAGAAAGTCTCCCTTTTTTCCCATACACTTTATACTTTCAAAGAGAAAGGTCAGAATATTCTTCATCTATGACGTGTAATCTTTTTCAAAAAAATGGACATTTCTCATTCTTAAGAATGTTGAGTACTCACGATAAAAAAGAGAAAGTGTAAAAATATTTTTTTACCTTGGATTCAATAAGGAGTGAAAGAATATTGATGGAATTAGGCGGGAGAGAAGTATATTTTCTCATCTCTTTCAAACTGGATCTTCTACTAGCTGGGGTTGGGAGAAAACCCGGTGAAATTGGGGAACTTGACCCATCCTGTGTTTGGAAAGCACTACGACTCTTGGCTCTTGCAAAGTCATTTCGTAAACATCTTTTTGAATTAGTTCTTCGATGACATGATAAACCTACAAAAAAAATCATTATCAAAAAAAATAGTTTCGATCAAAATTTCATAAATCACATTCGAAATTCGAAATTCCTAAAAAATAAATCAAATCTCATTCAATATTAAATTAATTCCCAATTTATTTAAATATGTACACTGAACAGTTTCACAAAAAAAAAAGAATGGATATCGTTGAAAGAATAAATTGATTGAACAAGAGGAGAAAGTGCCCAAAATTTTAATGATATTCACAAAAAAAGAGAAAGGGAGGATCTCAAATAAGGTACATAAGATACAAGAAGGGGATGAAAATCTATGAGAGATTTACGGCTCAAAGTTCAAAATGGTTTTCAATATGCTCCATGAATCCAAAGAGAGAGAGTCGCTTACACTACAATACTCTCTAAAAAGCCGTTGTCTGTACTGAAGAAGAAAATAAAAAAAAGTGCATCCCTAGAGAAGATTTCGTTCAAGAGAAAAGAGACTCATAGCCATACATTTTATATAGACTCATACTCTCTCATTGAAGCTCCTTCATGCATTCACTTTTTTTTCTAGAGTCAATGTATAAAGTCAAAAGCACGTCCGTAAGTGTACGTTGATAGTGTAAGTAGTCCCGGACGTGGTCTTCGTGCAAATTCAAGAGTTGAGAGGAGCAACGAGGAGCAACCCTTCCCTTTTTCTCTCCTCCTCTCCATCTTTACACATATTCCTCAACATTCCACAGAGACTGATTTTTTTTATATTCCCTATCTGTCCATATGCAAGAGACACCAAAGAGAGAAAGTCTTTGAAAAAAACTTTTTTTTTGCATTACAATCATATTGTATACGAATCTTCTCTCTTTTTTTGGGATCACAAAAGAAAAAGAAAATAAAGAATCTGCCTCCCTCTTCAATTCAAGAAAATGAAAAAAATGGGAAAGGGAAGCTTCATTCAAATTTTCCCATGTTCTAACGTAAGACATGTCACATATTTGAAAATGTCAACTCATTTTACTTGTATTTTTTTCAAAAGAGAAAGTGTATTAAATAAAATAAATTTGTCTATTTTTGTGTCTTTATTTCAACTCATTACTCGTGTCACGTCTCATCTTTTTTAGTTAAATTTTATTGTTGTTCCAACTCCAGTTTAAAAAATGTGTGTTAAATATTGTGACTAATTTTTTGAAAAAAAAGGAATCTGGATGTGATAGGGAGGGAGAATGATTGACAAATAAAAAAATAAAAATTTATTTGGTTACCATTCTGTTCATCATCATGGAATGCTGGGATGTGAAACTCATGAAAGCGGTCTCCAGGGCTGACAGGGGAGACATTTTCACTTTGATTTGAAGCTCCAGAGGCCCTTCGAGAATTACAGTTCCGTTTTTCATTCCCTGTTCCTTGTCCTGTTCCTCCTCCTGTCGGGATAGAATTAGAGGGCGGTCCTAAAAAGATGGGGGATCGGTTACCCACATTGTTATGGTTTAGTGCCAAGAAACCATGATCGGATAACCAGTGGTTTACTAGTGATATGTCTCCCTGTGAGTTAAATAAATAAAAAGTCCTTTTTTTACCCAACTTTTTCATGTTTACTTTTTCACACAACATTTCCACACGTAGGCCCCCCACTCTATGTACATAGAGGACCTCCTCAAAGGAGGAAACCAAAGGGAAAAGCTTGTGGATTACATTTAAACTCGCAAACTCTCTCTCTCACGCATCTATTCCCTACTTTGAATCATTTGAACACGAAAGGGTTTTTTTTTCAAACAACCACAACCACACAGAGAAGAGAACACAAAAAAATATAAAACATTTATTTATTCTCTTACCTTTTTGAGAAAATAGTCACGGAAGAAACTTGAAAGAAATACCAAAACATTTTTTTTCTATTTTTTTTAAACTTCGATGTAAAATGCCAATTGTACAAAAAAAATTTTTTTTCTTTACAGATTTCTCTGTAAATAATTTTTTTATTTGTTGTTTTTTCATAAAATTACAATTTAAATTTAGTACCTTGCATTCTCATCCAGCCATTGCGTAATTTGTCCTTCGCTTAGGCCATCCATGCCATACAATGTGGAACATTGGCCAGCTCCTCACAAAAAAATTGGCTGAGTTAGTTTTGGCTTTGGATTTTTTTAGAAAAAAATTCCTAAATTGTAAGGTGAAAGTTGAGGTGAAGGTGAAAGATGAAAATTGATGAGGTCTGTAAAGAGAAAAAGGAGGGGCAAATATTTATTCCATTAATTTTATGTTTGAATTACAATTTCATATTAAACTTCAATTAACTTTAATCATTCAGTTTCGGTTATGTCAACATGAACACAGTTTACATTTTGGGTGACAATCAATCTTCATTAACTAATTTATTATCTACGTCAAAACCTTTCTAAATTTGTCAACTAATCATCAAATAGATAGAAATCAGAGTTTAATTTAACACTAAAATTATTAATTTACATTTCAACACTCTGTCTAGCCTCTTCAAAATATTTTCAGGTGTAGTTTTGTAGTTTCAAAAAAATGACAAAGGCCTGGCAGTAATGTAAATAGCCATTTAAGCTTGAAGAGATGAAAAAGAGAAAATAAAACCTAACGATGAGAGTCAGGTGTCAAAATCAGGTTCGAATTTTGAACGCCTTTTATTTAAATATTTTTTGTCCATCTCTCCACTTTCACCACAACATTCATTTCCCCCCTAAAGACATGAAAATATTTTTAAAAAATGGGGGTATATCCCATGGGCCATGTATAGAGACAGATATTAATTTATAATAGAAAATTGTGTACACACAAAATTCACAAATATTCCGTGCAATTCCATTAAAACTCTCCCTCATCTCCACACGCTTTCACTCAAAATAGAACGGAGGGGGAGAGAGCATGATTTTGCCAAAACTAAAAGAATACATGGTACAACAATATTAATCACGATAGGATATCACTTTAAAGGCAAAGGGAAGGGCAAGTGAGGGCAAACACTAAAAAGACTTTTTAATCAAGTAAATTTGCATTTGCCAGCTCTAGCCTACGACGTGGTGACTCATTTCATCCTTTCTCCCACTTTCCCCTCATATGAGCAATACAAGGAGAGAGAGAGACTAGCAACAGACAACTTTCATGAAAGACCCCCCTCTCAAACTACCCTCCCCCATTCCTTGATTAAGTACGTGAAGGATTCCCGGGTTTGACTGGTGGGACGAGTGGTCGATGGATAAAAGGGAAAGGAAGCTTGGTCACGGATTTGAATAATCCCCATTATGGTTATCTATTCATTCATGTAGACACAAGCAATCAACCCAGAATGTCAGGATTGTTTAGTAGCCCCCCCTCCTCCTATTGCCAAAAAAAGAGAAAGTCTCTCTCTCTCTCTTACACGCCTGTCTCCCCCTCTGACTTTTAATGGTCATCATTCTTGATGAGAGAAAGTATTGAAAAGTTGAGGAATAAATGACACGACTTTTAATTTAATTAATTTTGTTTTTTTTCTCCACAAATAAAATTCCCCATTATTTAATTAATTGTGGTGGCCAAAATAAAGTTTTATCTTATTTATTTTTTTGTCAAAACATTTGTACCTACAAAAAAAAGTTTATCGTCGTTAAAAATGGGACTAGACAGGAGGGGGGAGCTCTAAATTCACACGAGAGTCTCAATTCAATACTTGCCGATTAATCCCATCACTTGAAAGAAAATGGGGGAGAGACTTAGTCTGTGGACCCATACCTACCCGTTACGTCTGAGTAAATGGGAATTGGGGAGATAACGTAAAATCTTTTTTTGCTCGTCTTTTCTAATTTTTTTGTCGTGATTTTTTTGGGGGGTAAAAAAAGCAAGTGTTTCTCTATCTTTTATTTTGGGATATGGGATTTATATGTAACTTTTTTTTCCTGTTCATGGTGTTGATCTCTTAGATTTTGTTTCCTTTGCGAGTATGATCTTGCAAGTTGGTGTAGATTTAGAGTTTTTTTCCGGTAATAAATATAAAAAGAGGAAAACCAACCATTTTGTCTTTGGATGGGTTGTCTCTCTCTCTCTCTCTCTCTCTGACTGTGGAGTGATCAATAGTGTAATAAAGAATGTAATTGACATTTATTGTCCTCAAGAAATATTGGCTAATTCCACAAAATTCTGAGAGTTGTACAATCCATACAGTGTCTTGTTGTACATACAGAGTCAGAGTGTACCCGGTAAAAATCAACTGAACCTGTACAACACAATTAAACCATTTTTTTTATTTTCTCCCGCCAGACATTTCTCCTTTTTTTTGTTGACGTGGGTGTAAAAGTATTTTTTTTTGGAGTTATTTATTAATTGTCGACCATTTAAGGTTGTTGACATTTTGGTCAGGATTTTTATACACAGGATAAATTGTACAGGTAAACTTTTTTTTTATTTCATATAATATAAAATTAATTAAATTGTAATTAATTGATTTTTTTATTAATCAAAAATAATGACTAATGAAATGAGCATTTGTACAAAATTCTTTCCTTGATATTATTCTAAATTTTATGCTTAATTAAACTTTTTATTTGAAAAAATAATGTGAGATGTGAAATATAAGGAGAAAGTTTCATTGAAACTATTAACCGCATAAAAAAGAAAGTTTAACTAAAACTGGGTCACTTTTTTTCTTTTTTTGACAAAAATGAGGAAACAGAACATATGTCATGCCACCGCATAAGTACTACAAAATTTTCCACATTGATTGAAACCCAGTTCTACATGTTATACAGTATAAATTATTTTGTCTAGCTCTCGAAAAAGAAAAATTTTCCATGGGTACAAATTCTATAACTACGAATACTCCATCTCTTTCTCCTCAACAAGAGAGAAAGTAGAAAATGAGGATGGGTCAAAGAAGGGAATGGTTACATCAATTTCTCTACTTTCACCCTGATTCCAACTCCAAAAAAATATACATTCTCTCTTTGTATTTGTACATGTATAAAAACAATGTAGATGTAGAATCTCTTTTTTTTCAAAAAAAATAGTGAAAGCATCCTACTCACACCAAGACAGTGACGATCATGTAAAAAAGGGAAAGGAAATAGTAAAGACAATTTCAGCTTCTGGTCAGACTTCTTTATAACAAGAAAATAATAATAGAAAAGAGAAGGAACCCAAATATCTGTCTCCTCATACAGTACAGAGACAGAGAGACTGTCTCCACAAGGAGAAAGTCTCCAAGCCAAGTACGTGTAAAAATATCTTGGTGTTTTTTGAGGAAAAAGGAGTCCATTTCTTTTGTGACTTGTCTCTCTTCTCTATTACATAGTCTGACTAGGAATGAGTTGAACTCCTTGTTATATATTTTTTTGTACATTTTTTGGTCAGAGTTTCAATTCAGACCAAAATGCGTCATAGGCATCTCTCTCACTCTCTTTCTCTATGTATCCAGGATGATAGAAGTTTTATCGATAAGACGATCAACTAACTCTACGCTCCCCAACTCAGAGAGAAAGATAGTAAAAGAGGAGGAGGAGAAAAAGAAGTTAGAGTGCAATTTGAAAAATCTCACAATACTATATTCATGTAAGTGTACACGCAGTCAAGTCCTCTATATGGAGAAAGCCAACGAAAGTTGGGTACATAGAGTTTTACTACCAAAAAAATAACATGGAGAAAGTATGAGAAGAAATGGCCTCTCTCTAGGTCAGCGAACCCGTTATGTCATTAGCTAACAAACGATCCCCCTTTCCCCTTTCTCCCTCTCTTTCTCTCTTGCACACAAACAGAGTAAAGAATTCAGTACCATCAACACTCACCCAGTGAGAGAAAGTTGGGTTGGGATTACTCACAAGTCACAGGGTATAAATTCACTGTGATGCATCTCCCTATATAAATAAAAATCCCGTGACAGTATTAAACTGCAGTCATTCCCAAAGAGAAAGTGACTGACTGACCCAATACTCCTACACATTTATCCATCTTCCTTTCTTTCTACAAACATCCCTCTCTCTCTCTCTAGCTTTCTCTGTAGAAGCAAATAATAAAAAAACAGTGTAAATATTAAATCTACACTAGACACAGAGACGTGTATCCTCATCCTCATCTTGGGATATTTTTGGCAAAAAAAAAAGTTTCGTTTACTTTCTCTCTTTTTTATAAACTAGAAATCCATCTTCACTGTCATTTTCCCTTGCTCTTACTTCCTACTTTCTCCCATCCTTTCAACTTGAACACACTCACACTTTTAACGATGGGAGTATTGACAGTGACAAAAATACAATGCGTGTGGCAAAAAAAAAGAAGAGATGATTGCTGATTTTTCAGGGAAAAAAAAGAATAAATAAAGAAGATACGCCGCTCCTCTTCAAAATATACCCAATTTTTTTTGATACTATTTTATATGGAGGGTACTATCATTTATGGGTGAACATATGTCTCATGTAAAATAAAGTCTCATTTGGTGTAATAAGCTTTGAGCTACGCATCAAAATAATAGTAAAACATTGTACAACTACTAAACTACACAGTTTGCCTGATTGCCTATATAATTTTCTCAAATTCTAATCAGTTTTCCACAGCTTGGACTTGTCAGAACAAGTCCAAAAAAATGGTTTCCTTGAATTAACACAAAAAAATCTTTCCCTTTTGGTTTGGGAGAAAGCATCTGTTCATTTCCATTTCCATCCTTGACAACAATTTGAGTGAAAATTTTATATAACGTTTACATACTATTGTACATGCTTTCTCTCTCCTATGAATATACTTACACGTAATTCCGATGAGGCTGTGTGTGCTCGCACCATGAGACATTTATTAGGCTGTTGTAAATGGCTTGAACGTAGAAAAAAAAGAATGACGCACAATGAGTCAACGGAATATAGAGGGAAACTTTCTCTCTGTCTTTGTGTCTACACAAAAAAAAGAGAGGACGATGATGATACGACTTGAATTGTCAAGCCTACATGTGCGTATTCCTATGTTTTATACGTCAAGATAAGATATAATTATGCCTCGCCATGCTGCATGAACAAAAGGTTTCGTCCCTATGACGAATTCCTCCTTTCTCTCTGACATGTTTCCCTCCTCTCTCTCTCTCTCTCTTTGTGCTTACACTTTCTCCTCATAATGGAAAGGGAGCCAGAGGAACACAGCAGGAAAAGTTTATTATAAAACCTTTGAGAATTGAGGCCTTATATCGATTATTATTGATGCAAGTTCTTGGATTATAATTAAATAATTTCAGAGAGTGTTGAGTCATGTGACGCCCACGTCATGCCAGAGACAGTAGAACCATAATAATACACTTTTTTTATCTGTATTGAATTGACAGGATAGACAAAAAAACTATCTTAGATTCCCATTAAAAAAATAAATTGTTAATCAATCTCTATCTCATGTATATTCACAAGTCAACTTTCTTTTTTTATTACTTTCTCCATCTCCATCTCCATCATTTAACTTACACTGTACATTCATAGAAAAGTGTTTTAATTACCCAAATTATTATTTATTTTTTAATTTACATTATTAATCTTTGTGGTCTATTTTTTATTATAAGATTAAATTTTTATTCACTAAAAAAAATGGAGAGTACAAGAAGGAGCATGACAATTTTGGAATTATAATTTGATAATTTTATGTGTACACACAAAAAAAAAGATTAAAATTTATGTGTTCTAGTTAAAAAATTTATGTTTTCTTTTTCATGTACGAATACAGGTTGGATTTGGATCCAGTGGAAATTTTACAAGAGTTTTTCTTTTGATAACATGGCCATTAAATATATTTTGCATACATAAAGATTAGACTTTTACAATGATTATCAGATTTCCATTATTTTTTAAAGAGTCATTTAACAACTAAATATTTTCCACCCACGTCAAAACTCAAGGTACAATTACCTAGTTAATTTTTGTTGTGTGCTCTCTCTCTTAATTTTCTTTTTTTTTGCAAGTCCTAATCTTGCGTCATACCAAAAAAATAAATCCAAGTGGAAGTCCAAGTGCGTGCTTTCTCCAAAAGAGTATAATAATATACGTTATTTTCTACACGACAAAGTGAAAGTGAGGGGGGTGCCAGGAAAAGAGGAGAAAAAATAACGTTGATATTTTCTAATTAGTTCAACATGCTAAATCATAATTATACTCATTGAAAGGGCCCCAAAGAGAAAGGAGGGGAGGGGAGCTTCAGAAAATTGTACATGTTAATTATAATTATGTACAAGAGATAGTTCATTTAAAAATAATATTTTTTGGACTTATAATAAAATGAGCAAAGAAATTGTTTTGAAAATGTAAAATGAACAAATAATTTCATAAACTTTTGTCTTGTTTTTTTCACAAAAGAGAGAAAGAGAGAGAGTTGACATTGTTTAATAATTACACAAAGAAGGTTTATAATTTTCTAGACGTAATATTTAACAACTACAGTCTTTGTATGTAAAAGGTCATCTCTTTTTTTTTCTCTTTGACAAACTAGAGAGAAACTTAAAGGTGTTGAATAAAATTTGATATAACTTTCTCCGTTCTCTACTCTTCCTCCTCTCTCTCTCTCTCTCTCTTTTGTATACTTTCTAGAAAGTTTTGGGTTGAGCCAAAATAATTTGAATTCATAAGCTGAGCATGTTCTCCATGAAATTGGAGAGTGCATGGTCCTGTGAGTTTATGTGTGGATACATATCTATGCTAATTTAATGGGGGTAAAATGGAGACAATCTTAATTCTCTAATGAGAACATTAAGAGAAAATTCACATAGTAGTCAAATAAATCAGAAAAATGTTTATTTTCTTGTCCCCCCTCTCTCTCTCAACATTGCTCACCACGAGAAATTTCCTTTTTCCAACAAATTAAAATTAGTTTACATTAACCTAATGACTCATCACTAATGAGGACAAGTAAAATTTAAAAAGTTGTTCAAAAGTTGAACTTTTTGAAGAAAAAAAAATTGTGACATATTTTCTCCACTAAAAATAATTTTAATGAGCTGGTAAAATTTGACCACGTGTCAAGCAACCCAGAGGGGAGTCCTCCCTTTGCTGTGATCAATGGGAGAAAGCACAGAGAGAGAGAGAGAATAGTGATAGTGTTATTAGTCACTGTAAATTTGTGACGCAGTGCACAAGCAGAGATTTTAGTCTAATGATAAGAGACAATATTGTAAAAGAGAAAAAGAGTCATGCAAGGACTCTTGGCAAGGGTACAAATGAGGCAAAAAAATATCATCCAAAGGCTTTCACCATTCTCCCTGTCTCCTTCTCCCTTATGGCAATATCTTGTGGGGCCAAAAAAAACAGTTTTGGTTGAAAATCCTCAACCAATGCAAGAGAAAGTATATAAAAAAGTTGATTTTGGGAAAATATACGCCCCAAGCTTGGGAGCTTGAGAGAGTTTCTATGGTTTTTCACATCTTGACATTCCGAGTTCTTTCTCCCTCCCTCTCTCTCTCTCTCTGAGCTCTAGAGAGTGAAAGTCAAGTACCAAGAACTAACCATCACCCCCAAAAAATTCTTATCCTAATCTCTAATCCTATAGCCTGAACATATGAGAGAAAATTTTGAGAGAAATTAAATTTTAGTAGAGTTTTTTTTAACTCCAGTTCCCCATGACCTTATTTTTATTCCCTATATTATTTAAAGAATTTGAATGAGACGGGTACGGGAGTGGGACGTATTCACATACTCCAGAAGGATTTGATATATAAAAAAAGAAGAGGATTTCCTAGAATTCCTTAATTTGTCTTTCAACTACGTCATCCCACCTTTAAATGTGTACAGTGTACACTTTTACCCTAAAATGAAAAGACAAGAGAAAATGTCAATTGACATGGTTTCCATATGTACACTTTCACATTTCACTTTTTATTCAAACTCCCTCAGGGACCTGTCGGAGCCTCAAAAAAAATGGTGAATTTTTTTTCCCATTGTACACACATGAAAATCATCATGATAAAATCCCCATGATTTAGCAATGATTTTATTCAAAAAAAAAAACTTTCTCCAACTTGATCTTCATTCACCATGCATGTCAAATTTTTAGCTGGAGCTGGAGCTGGATCTGGTGAAGAAGAACGTACAAGATATTTTTTTTTTCTCTCGAAATGGGGGAACAAGTTTTGGTAATGTGTAAAGTGAAAAAGTCCAATTTAAAATCTTTAGCATCATTTTTTTGCAGACAAGACCTGCACCTGGCTTTTCTAATAGGAGAAAGGTTTTTTGGAGGATGGATAATGAGTTTTGACAGAAAGTTTTGCCAACACTTGAGTTCAATGTGGAAATCATGAGGGTTTTAACATGTAGAACCGTATCTTATGTACATTTTCTCTAGTGCTGATGTTGGTTCTGGTTCTCCTCCTCCTTCGGCTGCTGCTGCACCACACTTTGGGTCTTGTTTCCAAAATCGAAGCCACTCTCTCTCTCTCTCTTAAGTGAACATTTCTAACTTGTTAAGTTCTCAAGGTATGCTCATTTAATATTATTAGACTGTCAAAAAAGATTTTGAGAGCTCTTCCTCTCAAAATTTGTCAACAAAATTTTACCACTCTTAACTTTTTACTACAAAATATGTATTTTACCATGTTGCGCATCTCTTTTTTAGTGGGAAAAATTAATGATGACAAAAGTTCAAGGTGACTTTATAGTTTTATTAGTCACTTTTTCTTAATATTTAAGTGAGTTGAGTAAAACTAGTTAATGGAAAAAAAATATGTTTTTTTTAGTTAATTTTCATGTCCTTTACAATCACAAACCAGTTTTTTCCTAAAATAAGTATAAATCCATTTTAATCCCTTAGCACAAATAATTACAAGAAAAAATATCGTAAAATTACAAGAATTTTTTGTAATCTCTCCAACTACTTATAAAAGTTTATAAAGAATGAGGAGAAATTATAAAAGAAAATTAATTAATTTGCTTCTTAATTAAAAAATACATATTTGTCTTGTCACAAAATAATTTACATTCATTTTCCACAACAAAAAAGAGAAAGCTGAACATGAAAATAATAATTCATTGTTAAAAAAAACTTAAAATGATACATAAAGATCAAGTTACATAATAAAATATTAGCACAAAAGCTCAACTTGTGTATGATACACAGCGGCGTACATAAAGAAACTTTTGAGAAAGAAAGTGGAGTGGAGTGGGGAGGAGAAGAAAATTGTATAGAAATGTGTTTAACCTTACAAAATGGTTTCAAATAGAGTCAACATCAACTCAAAAACTTTTCAAACAAAGTTTAATTTTTTTGGTTAACCACAAGTACTTCCGTAGTCGTCGTAGTGGTTTTGAAAGTATTATGAAAAAAAAAACAATTTTTATTTTGGCGTGTGCCTTTCAAAAAAGGAGACACTTGAACTTTCTCCTCTTAAAGACTCATCCCATAGTAACACCCAAAAAGAGAGTTTGTGTGATTACAGAGAAAGCCACTCAACTACGTGCGTAAAACTAAGACCATATCCCCATCCTGATGGAAGGGGACGGAGTGGAACACGTGAGATGGACGGGGAACAACACTAGAAAGTCTGGGAGTCAAATGTACTTACTTTTACACCGTGCACCCGGGTATTTACTATTTACACGACAAGGAGAAGGAGAAGAGGACAAAAAGTTGGAAAACTCATCTCTAATTCAAATCCATCCATTTTGCTCTTACTCAACCAAAAGGACTCTGCAATTCACACACACACCAACACTTTACAATTGAAGTTTTGTACAAACTAAAATAGAACCGCATTACGAGTTATTGTACTTTTCACCATTTGTTGACAAAAAAAAGAGAAAGTTTTATTTTCTTTCTTTACACATTATCTCTAGTATTGACTGTTCTGTTTCTGATTTTGTACAGGAGCTGAGTTGGATTTTGTTGAGAAAAATGAGAATTAATTTGTAAATTTTTTTACTTAATATTTTTTTGGAGAATATTAAAGTCGTTAAATAAAGAGAAAAAAAATTTTAAAATTGTACATAAAAATAAATTACTGTCACAATTTGTTTATTTTTTTCTCAAAAAAAACACATAAATTTCCTTGTCTAAACAATACCCTTTAGTTCATGAGGGATGTGTAAAAATGATATTTGAATTTGAATCAAGCTTGACAATAATTTCCGCTTGAGAAATAATGAAAAATTGTCTTTATTTCAAGTAGTACAGAATATTTGTAGCACAAAAAAAACAAACATGGTGAGTAATGTTGTACAAAGTACAGAGAAGAAGAAAAAAAGCAGAGTAACATTTTATTGTGATGAATATTTCCACTCTAAAAATTCCATCAGTTGTGCTTCAACAAGCTCTTATATGTAAGTTGGGAACTCTAGAGAGAGAGAGAGAGAGAGAGAAAGCTTACATCTTTTTTGTCTAAAGAGACAATGAAAGTTGAGAGACAATTTTTTTTTGTACAATTGTTCAAAAACACTCTTCCTCCCTAGTGCTTAATTTGTAGTATACATAAAAATATATTTTCTTTTGTGAATTCTTTTTTTTTTAATTCTTGTCCCTCCATTTCTTTATCTTGATCCTTAAATACTTTTGGTGGAGCTCTTAAGAGTCACTCATGTTAGGAAGTCACTTGACTTGCATCACTTGAGTTGAAATGGCACAAAAAAGAAGAAGAAGAAAAAAAAAGAAGCTTTTCGTGCGTGATGTCACGAATGGCTTTCCATCTTGTGTTTTTTCCTACATTACGATTAACTTGTTCCTCGACCTTGAGCTGTACACACACACACAACATGGCAAGTAGTGAGAGAGTCCATAGTAAAAAGGGACTTATGTTAAGATGACTAAAATTATACTTTTTTTTCCTTTGTGAATTCCTCCATCTTCATCTCTCTCTCTTCCATTTATATATCTGTGTTATATTATTATAAGAGAGAATATATTATACAAGTCTCTAGATTATCATCCTCCATCATGTCAACCTATAGAGGATATAACTTGAGACGTAAAAAAAAGAAGAACCAAAAAGCAAAATAAAATTTTAGTCTTCCCCAACCTTTCACCATTACTTAAAGGACAGGAAACAGAGTTGAGGCTTGTAAAAAAAATATATTACAACTTTCTTCCATACTAAGACTTTCACCCGTCTTGAGAGAGAGAGAAACTTTTTTTTATATTTTGTGCACTAATGTGACCAACCTACAATGTTAAAATGACATGGTTTTCTATATAAATGAGAGGAAAAAAAACTTAATTATGTCAGCCAACAAGGAAGACTAAGAGAAAGCACCAAACCCACCAGGTTTTGGTGGGTTTGACTTGACAGTGAATTTTTTGTAGAAATCATTGATTAAGAGAGAGAGATAAAATACAAGGAGAACTTTGTGTGTATCCTTGGTTTTTGTATTTGTATCTTTCATATTAAAAAAAATATGTGTATTTTGTATTTAGAGAGATAAGAAAAGGTGAAGAATGTTCAAGAAAAACTATTCTCACTTGCCATTTTCTCCTCAGAAAAAAGTTATGATTAAAAGCTCAACAAAGTAAAAAAACAAGCTGTGGGAGTCTACAGTCCACAGGGAGAAAAAATAACAGAAAAAAAGGGTAAAGTGGAAATGGAAAGAGTGAAAGCCCCAAAAAAACTCTCTCTCACTTCCTTCCTCACAAATACAAATACAAGCTTATTCCGACAACCACAATTATATTTAAACCAGATACCAAGTTACCGGTCTCCGGAAAAAATATGTGGGTTACAGATATCTGTAGCGTCATGTTAATATCATCTTAATACTCTTCATTTATCTCCTCTTATCTCTTTTTTTCTTCAAAATAAAACATAGCACGTACATACTACAACTGTACTCCTGTCAACTCCAACTTTTTTTGCCTCTCATTTCCGAATCTGAAGGAAATGTAAATTACGTTTAGTGTTTTGATAAAAAAATAAAATAATTTGTAAAATAAATACATGTATTATAATATACAGAGAAGGCTTTAGAAATTAGACAGTTGAAAAAAAAACTTGTCAGTTTAACTAGAACCAAAAAGAATATAATATTGTACAATGTTGACACTAGTGAATTGAGTTTTGAAAGAGAAAATGGTTTGGGAGAAAGTAGAGAGAGTGTTATGTAATAGCTAATTTAAAATTTAAGTATTCTATATTCTTCCCTTTATCTTTTGGCTTATTCCCTAGACAAAATTTCCTTCACAAAGAGAATTCTAGAGACACAGGGAGGGGAAGTACAAGTACAAGTGTTGGTTGTTAGTACTGAGTAGTGTATCCAATGTGAATTTTACACATGTAAACCCCCCATTTGAAACCCAAGTGTACACATTGCATGGAAAATGTACAAGAAGAGAAAGAGAAGAGCTACAGGTTCAATTTCTATTAAATAATTCAATCGTGGTTTTTCCATATATAGGCAAATACAAACTTTAGAGAAAAGGAGGAGGGGAGGAATAGGAGCAGGGGAAAATTGGCTTTAAAATTCAAATATAATGGAGTGTTTGTTTCCCAAAGTCTTCTCTCTCTCGTGTTGTCACAAGACCTACAATGTACTTGATATCTAGATACTGTCACCCTGAAAAAAATTTCATTTCCAACGACAATGGATAACTTGACTAGAGAAAGAGAGAGAGAAATCAGAGTAAAATTACAAAAGTCTGAATTATTTATCCCCTCTGAATGGAACAAAGTTCATTTATTTTGTTTTGATAAAGTATTTATCCAAGGATGAAAATGATCAATACATATTAAAACCCCAGCTCTTATTGTAAATATGTAGAAAAAAAACCGTAAAATAAATTTACATGACGACCATGGCGATGACGACATGAAGGTCGATTATCTAGTGCATAATATTGTTTGACTAGTAGAATTGTAAATAGTCAAGAGTCAAAAAAAACAAGAGTTAAATGACGTGATGATATGTCGACGTCCACGTGGACTTTATCTCACAACGTGTGTGGTACAATGTATAAATTATTTTTTGTGATTTTCCAGTTCAGAAATTGCACAGTGTAAAATAACACGGGGAGAAAGTTTAAAAGTTTCTCATTCACGTCACATGTTCAACAATAGTCAAATAAGGACATTGTGCAAGGTGTGTGGGGAAGACGTATGACTTTTTATTTGCTATTCTGTCCTTGTGTCATCCCCGCGTAATGTTCCATGGAGTGGAGAGAGATGAAATTTTGTGACGTAATTTTTTGTGTCATCAACATCCTCCTCCATTTATTTCTCCACCCAAATGCAAATGCTGTACACATGCTACACTCACACTCACATTAAAAGAATTAGGATGAGAACAATAGAAATATAATTAATTAAGAATTTTACAATATAAAAACAATAGAATACATTTTTCTTTTATTTTTTTGTAGAAAATAGACTTTTAGTCAGAAAATTTAATGATAAGAAAAAAAACCCCATGATTTACTAGCTCCAGCTCCCCCCGTATGGTTTGCTTGCTTTTACAATGTACAAAATAATTCAACCAAGAATGTATAGCAGGTGTTAGAATGCTTATAATTTCTCAGGAAACATCTTGTCTGGTTAGAAATAGTTCTCATGCACTGATAAAACATGAACGAACAAAAAAATACACAAAAGCTAATCCACACAGAGACTGACTCTCTCTCTCTCTCTTTCTTTGGGTACATTTTTATGTACTTTGTAGAGTTGTATCTGTTATAGTGTATAAAAATTACAGTTGTTTCTATACATTTTCTTCACTCTTTTACCCCTCTACAGACATTTTCGCTGGTGAACATTACAGTGTAGAATTTTATTCATTTCTTTTTTTATTTTTAGTCATTTTGTTTACAATTATCTCATCAATATCGATTCTCTTTTTTTCTCTTTTTAATCAAAAAAAATGTTACCAGACAATAAAAATTTGGGTCTATTGTTATAAATATTTGCCAAATTGTACAAGACACGACGGGATAAAAATATAATTTTTGTAGAATTTTTTTTTATTGAAACACTTTTTTTTACAAATAATATTAAATGTCATTTATCAAGCTGTGAAAGAGACAATCAAATAAAGTGAAAAAAGTTGTCTATCATCCTCTCATTTTTTTCATGTCACTAGCGTAAAAATTCTTTAGGAAGTATTTTTACAACTAAAAAAGTTTTTTTTTCAAAATAATCTTACCTTTATTTAAATTTGTAGAAAGTTTAAATGAGTTCACAAAAAATCACAATTTATTCTTGAAAAAAAAAACTTTTTATTTTAAACACATGGATATTTTCACTTGTGTATTACTTATTTTAAAAAAAACTGCACAATAAATAAATTGTACAAATTATTTTTTTTGACTATTGGAACAATTTGAGAATTTTAGCACTTGTCTCAAAACAATTTGATGTGATTTGGCCTCCCCAAAAAAAATTTATTAAAAAGACTTTGGGGTTCTCCCCAAGTAACTTGACACACAAAAAAAGTGAGATGACTGATCAATTAATCATTCGTTGATTCTTCACAGCTTCAAGTTGAAAGAGATTTTTTTTTCTTGTTTGTTGTGATGATGAGAAGAAATTTCTTTTAACATGATGAGAAAGATGTAGGCAAAGGATTATTTTTCACAATTTTTTTTCTCTCTCGTGGAACTCACTCTACACAAAATGGGTATATGAGGGATGAGGAGGATCAACTATTTTTTGTTGTCATTCATCGACAAAGTGAAGGAATAGACTGATTCGAGTAGGAAGATTGCATGTCACTCAGATGATGTTGGGTTGGTGTGTGTGTAAGACTAGCATATGAGTTTTTCCTTATCCGAGAAAGCATCCCTCTGTTTCTCCACAAGCGACGTCTCACAGTCTCTAACTAACAAAAAACCTTTTTCATGTAGGCAAACGCAGGCGCTACGACTTGCCGTACAAACCGATTCACCTTACCTCAATCTTCTCTCTCTCTTTGGAAAATTCATAGAACTTTCCTCGTACCAAAAATACTACCCACTGAGACTTTTACTATATGAAAAAGTGTGTTACGAAGGTTGGCATACATTTTTGGTTATTTTTTTATTTTGTAAAAGAAAGTTTGTAGTCTCAAATTATTGAATTTACTTTCTCTTGTATAAAAATATTTTCTTTTTAAAATTTTATTGCAAGTACAAATGACTCTACTCTACAATTTTAGTGATTACAGAGAGACCAAGAGAAATTGAAAAGATTTTCTTTTTGTCTTTATTTCACTTTGGAATTTTTTTTTACTGTTGGTTGACTATTACACACAAGGTCATTTTGAGAGAGATTTTGAATTTATATAAAAAGAAAATTCACAATAATTTTGTAATTGGTCAAAATCATTGAGACACATTGTGTTTGTTTGTATGTTGCCATTGGTTGTGAAAAGATCTCTCTCTCTCTCTCTGTTTCACCACCTACGCTTAAAGATGTTGCTGACGCTGAGAACAATTTCCTCTTCATCAATTTTCTCTGCATGTGTACAGCCATTACTTAAATTGAGACTTTGATGATGAGTGAGTGAGTCTTGTTTTTTTTTCCTTTTTTTTTCTTGGAAGAAAATTGTAATAAATTATTTTCTCAAAGAGATTTATCAAATTTTATATTCATGTAAATTAGAGCCATAAGAATAATTTACATAATCAATGTTAATCATTGAAATTCATGTCAGTGGTTTTACCATTAAGTACATGTACTCGTATAATACAGGGCTACAACTGATTATAGAAACACTTTATTTTTGCGCATATCTCCTTGACCTTTGACGCTCGAGCTGCGATTCTTTGCACAAATGAGCGGGCAACTATTTAGCACATGTCTGCAATTTAATTGAAATTTTATTTTGTGAAAATGGGACCAAAAATTGAGC